>JAPEIZ010005358.1:0-12690 GCA_026122275.1 Junonia oenone
TATCTCCCGTTTAGAATCCTACGAAAGTTTATAAACTTCCTAGTAAATTGATAAACTTACGAATCTTGTTATTTTCCTGTGACATATACATATTGTACTGGATCCTCATATAAATTTTAAAAGTTGATTAACAACTTTGACCAACAATTTTTTTATTTTTTTAAACCTTAGCCCTAATAGTTGATACTATTAGGGCTAAAACAATATTTAGAGCCCTTCTCCAGATGTTTAATACAAACTATACAAAAACATTTTTAATGACTTTTGTTAAACTACTTTGTCATAAAAATAAGTCGCTATAATGTGGATATTACATTTAAGTAGCCCGCGGACCGCCGCGCGCCGCGTCCACCAAAATACGGTGTCGTAAAGACCCAGTAGGTATTAAAGTATGATAAATATATAATCAGTCAAAAAGTTTTGTGAATTTGATGACAATGACAAATTATCATATAAAAATATATATTTGTGTTTCTGCCGGTATTATATACGATTTAAGTAATTATATAACGTCAGTGCAAATGGAAAAAGTAATAATGTGTAAGAAAACATAATTGGTGACATTAAACGTAACATTGCATGATTTAAAAAGTTAAAATGTCGCCCAAATATATCTTAATTTTTATGTTTTGTTTATTTTTTCTGACCTGTAGGTACTTATTGTGTTAAATTTTATTTAAAATTCTTCAAGCCGCATGTAGTTTTATACTTATATTATATATACTTATGTTTTATATATTTAAATATTTGTAAGAAAGGGAGATTTACTTAAGAACTTAAAACATTGTCTATCTACTACTATATTTACAGGATAGTCCGATTTTGATAATAATTCTTTCTTTTTCATTTTAAGTGAAAACGTATGGAGTAGAGATAGCACTTACATATCCAAAACACGTGTAGATCATTCAAAGGTATTCAAATGAAAGTGAAACTGGCGAAGCCTTAAAATAAAAGAAATTTCGGATGAATTCCGTAAAGTTAGGTTCTAAAGACAGTTTGAAAACAAGTTTTATAGACAACTCATACACACGACTACACTTTCGCTTTGTTACCGAATTAAGCTTTGTGCAATTATTGCTGCTTGCTGACTTTTGAATTTTCAGTTCAGTCAAAAAATTCCAACCTAACTTCCTCCTAAATTCTCTTTAGAAGCTTTATAGACGTGTTTTATAAAAATAAACCCAAAAAGGAGAGAATTCTATTGTCATTTTGGAATTTTCAATCTCTGTGAGTTAATACAAAAACTCTTAACGCCTTAATTAATTTCCTTTTTTATCAAAAAACTTTATTCAACGTTGACGTAATTATTCATTGTAATCTTCCGACTTAATCCTAAACCGAGACACGCACAGGTTTTTCCTGTTTACGGCTAAACCCTTTCATGCGTCAAATTATTTAAGTGAATTGTTCACCAGAAATTTATTTTAAAGTACCGTGCCTTTTTCTTATGGTAATATTTAAGTGTTAAAACGGCCCATTATCTTATTTTGACAGTACTATTACAAAGAAAGATTATGATTTGTTCCTTTTCACAATCCTTTCCTAATTATTAAGATATTATCATAAAAACAATTTGTAGTAGTGACGTTAGCATAGCGAATTTCTTTAGAACAATAGCATTTGTTGGAGTTTGAACCCTTACTTCATGGATTTTTGCTAGAGATTACACTATATTTTCATATCATAGCAGTCCATCGTTATAATATCAAGCAATATGAAACTATCGCTATATTTTAAATATCATGTCTAATAATTAACAGTTCCCGCCCAGGAAGCTGCGCCGCCGGGGTTGCCAGAATGCGTACCTATTTCTAAACTTTATTTTTCAACTTGTAGCATAATTATTATTAAATGTGCCTATTTTTTTAGATATTTTTAAAATAGGTACCGTTGCATTAAAAACAGAGTGTAAAAACTGTTGCTGACAAATTCTAATGACGTATCACGAAAATGTATTTATTTTTTCCAAATTTTAAAGATTTTAAACCGTAATAATTACTATTTTACTGTATGAATAGAATATATACTGAATTTATATTCTGATATAATTTCAAGGCCTTGTTAGGTTAGGTCAACAGGTGTTCTTGTTTTGATGCCAGGTCACCCTTTTTTTTTTGTTGACGCAGAGTAAATCTTCATAGATACCCGACACCTGGGGGGGAGACCGGGTTATGTGAGATTGCACTCACTAAAACCCAATTCGATGGCCACCACAGCACGGAAAACGGAGAGGCTACGGGATCGCTTTCGCAGCACGTCCGCGGCCTCTCCCGTGCCAGATCACCCTAGTTACTGTCTCGTTAAAAGTGGTAATGTAAAAATTCGAGTTATGTTTATGAGCTGTCAATAGTTCTGTTTAGTTCATTTATTTTTTTCGAAACACATCATTTATCTAATCAAAAAAACAAATTTCTCACGTACTGTCCTCCGTTTGTAAAAATAGATATAAAGAAAGAAAGAAAAGATTTTTATTAAGAAAACCAGCCAACCTTATATATAAAAATATTAAGTATGAAAAAAGATACAATAATTAAATCAATTATTTTTTTAAGACGTAATAACGTCAACTATAATTATATTAACAACTTTTAAAAATGATATATTGTTACCAAACCAAATAATTTATTTTAACTTAAAGTTTGTAAGTGAAAAAATTAAATTGTGCGTGAGTGATTATAATCATAGAAAAAAAACTTTCCTTTAAAATTTCAGTAAGTACTATAATTCTTAACACGAGCAACTTTTATTAAGTCTTAAATTTCAGTATAAAGAGATTTATTCTGCACTTTTTTGTTCAAAGAAATATTCTTATTGTATTAAATGTATAATGAAAAATATTTAACTCTGAAAATATGAGAAATATGTGTTAAATGGAACCATAAAACCGACAGACTAAAAATTTGTTGTATTTTCGATCTGCATCTGCACCAAGTAACAGAATAGAATATTGAGTGAAGTTAATACTACTACAAGAATAAAACGTATTTAGATAAATATAAAATATATTTTATAATGTAAGTTTATTATTGTACCACCATATTGCCGTCTTCCGCACACATTATTCTTCTAACCCAAAGGTTGTCTTGGCTTATAAGCCATAAGACCGCCTTTTGCTCTAATCTAATAAACATAGGAATAATAACAGAAAAGCAATTGTATCATTTAATCTGTCCTTGATTCTAGCAAAACAGTATTAATTATATATTAGAGTATGCCTAGCCGACGAAAAACAGAATTAGAATATTTCACAGACAAACCTTAATTCACGCGGGTGAAACTGCGAGTACAGTAACAGCTAGCTGTATTATATTTTTATACGTTCACACCAGTTGAATTAGCTAATAAAGTTTTTATTAAGCTATAAGCTATAATAAATAAAATATATTTCAATGTTACGAGTTAAACTTTTTGTAACAATAAAATTTGGTAATAATAACAAGTTTTTGTTTTTATTTAGCACCAAAAAAAATCTTATAGTTTTTAGCTATTTTATTCATAGCAAATATTAACGAAGACTTATTTCGACGAATGTGGATGCTTGCCTTTAAACAAATCTTTTAATCTACAGCTTAGAACTTCGTGAAATCCAATATTAAATGTATTTCGGTCCATTGTGTCTATTTAACATGAAAAGAGGATTAGTAACACGATATGGCAATAAATTGCGACGAAAAGTTTTTAATTAATTATTTTTATATACCGTTGAGTATATTTGACAACATTGATCGTTATAAGGTGGCCATCGTTTTTTCTTTTTCTCTTTTTATGACAAAAAATATCCGATTTCAAAGAGCTGTGAAAGTTATTGGTGTCGTCGAAAATATTGATAAGCTTATTTTCGTTGTTATAGTATTATATTATTTGATTTTTTCACTTAGTTCATTATTCTTTTTAAAAGTATTTTTTCTAGCGTTGCTTTATATGAATTGAATTATTTATTAACCATGTATTGTGGTGATTTTTGTGAATAAAGCGAGAAGCGTTTTTAATCAAGGTTGACGCATAAAAATATTAAAAAGAGAGTAGAATTTAATATTTTTACCTAATTTATAAAAGTACTCTAGGTAGAGAATAAAAGCATATAATAATTTTATACTTTAAATTGAAATGATATTTAAATAAATGAATATTATTATTTTTAGTATTAGGTAAATCCTTTAACTGGATTTTGATTCAAACAAAAGATATAATTCCACATTTAACTGTTTTGTTTCTAAAAAGTAATTATTTCATGATTCCAAATGCTTAGCATTTGAGTAATACTCAAACTCAATGCTCAACATGCAACGGCAAGCAATTTTCTGTATTTAAAATTCCTCTCTTTAAAATTTTAAATAATTCTTTATAATGTATATTTAACAAGAGGTACGATGTTGGTAATAGAATTTGTTCAAATAATTATAATTACAATATGAAGTACTTTTAAGATATGCGCGGTACTTAAACCAGGATATTAATATATATCGGTACTTTAACTGGTCGAAATCATTATCTAATCTTTAACAATTAAATATCAAGCTGATCTTAAAGTAAGGTAATTTACATTCAACGTACCTTCCTTAAATTGAACTTATTAACGTCAGATATATGTAGTTTCATTTCTTTCTAACAATAAATTGAGTTGTATTTGAATGAAAATAAGAAATATTTTACCACTTTTTTTAACACTTTTAAAATGACTCAATTAATTTACAGCAGTTCAGTATGTGTGGTACTTACAAAAAATAACTATTTAAGTACTATAATAAGTTTCTTAAACTTTTACAATGCGATAATGGCGTACTTTTAATACTCTGTTTAATGTGTAATTTTATTTTATTTAGTTGATTTGTTTTATTTTATTTTTTTCATTTTACGCTGGATGCACGATACGCAAAAGGTGCTTTTTTTGTAATTTTTTTATACTCTGTGGGTATCTATGAAATTCCTGTTAAATGTTTTAATATGTAGATCGCATCATATAGGTCAGCAAGCACCCTCGATGCATACAGCGGTCTGATAAATTAAAAATAACTTTAACTTTCCTATATATACCGCTATTATCATTCCCTGACATATTAGTATAGTTAAAAATATTAGAAAATAAAATTAATTTAGTATAAAAAAGTAGTTTTAACGATTACGCGCAAACTTTTTAAGTTAAGAAATATTAATATTATTGATATCTAAGTAAACTTTTTCTTTTTTTTTCAGTTATTGCACTATTGAACTGTATCAGTTCAATAGTGCAGTATTTCCTCAATTATTTTAAATATTATTTTTTTAATAACCGAATCAAACATCGCTTAACTTCTCATGTCCATCTGTGCCTATCCAAACTTTAACGAAAACCTTAAAAATAAAAATGTGAAGTTCTTAACTTGTCGCAACTTACCTGCAAGTTTCGTAACGTATCCGCACAACACAGAAAGGACGCGTGAGACGCGTTGTGGCTCAACCCGGAATGGTCTAGGCGGGCCAGTGTGGTCCGTTATATAGTACCGCGGGTACGTAGCGGTTGGTCTACACTGCTACGCCCAGCGTAGGCGTGCGTAGGCCCCGGCCTACGGTGTGCTACAGCAGCTGGTACATAGGTTAAAGTACATAGGAGTATATACTTATAAATGACTTAATTATAATTCGTACACTTTATATTATAATGTATTAACTTGGTTTGTTTCATTATTTGCACATTTTTAATGAATATTTTCACCTTTACAAAATAAAGATCACAAGTTATCTCACTTTAAAAGGTATTTTCAAATAACTTTTAATAATTATTTAGCCTACCAACGTCATTTTAGTAGTCAAAAACATACCTATTGTTTCAACAACTAGTATGTCTCGGAAAAAAAATCTACTTTATTACTTAAAGATATTTGTTAATTTTACAAAATAATAATTAAGATAATAATAATATTCGGAACTTACACGTAATTAATTTCTATATTTTCATGGCACTCATGTCACTCATATTTAAGCCCGTCACACACTTAGCTATAATATATATTAATATATTTATAGCTAGTGATATATTACTATACATTTTCTATACAAATATTCGAGAGACCGCACACTCAGCCATATTATATATTTCTATGAAGTCACCAAGCTATACCGTAATATAAATTTTTGCATATTACTATATTGCGAGCACTAAGACGACGAAGAAGACCACCATACAAACGACGAACCAAACGACCACACGTGGAAAGGGAAATGTTGTTTTTTATCATGTCATATTAATGTGTTTTATGTAATTGATTAATACCCATTTAATATCTACCTATAGCCTCTACAATAGCCTCTATAACTACAGCTCACATACAGGCTAATCTATCGGAGCAGTATTGAGCTCTTCCAGATATATGTTACCAGCCAGGCCAGCATTGGGACATTTATAGGCTATTTAATTATGACAACTACTATGATTATGGGTACTGCAATTAATGCCCATGGGCGACGGTGATCACTTTAGATCAGGGGAATTGATATCTCATTTGTCCGTTAAATTTATATTAAAGAAAAAACAATATTTTAAAACAATCTATTCAATGATATTATGGGATAAATAGGGAAAAAATTGTCCTCACTTCACGTATAGGTGATGTAGCCCAAAATTGTTTTAAAGATTTTATGGAATGACTTTGACATCATAATTTTAATGTATATTCATACCAAATTACAGCTTTATTATGTTGCAAGTATTAAAGATCTGTAAGAAAAATTTGCTTTAATATTTTTCATGTTTCTGTGAATAATCTCACTTACTTTATTATTCTTATTCTAATAGGATATCACTTTTTCCGCAGCATTATTGCGATTTTATTAATCATAAAGGTTTTGAAAGGCGAAAAGTAATTTTATCGTTTTTGTTCTACAATGAATTAAATAATGGATTCCTTTACGTGCAAAAGTTCGTAAAGGGAATATTATATTCCCGAGCAACTGTTTGCTTAAAACCAGTAAACTTTGAAATTTTATAAAATTTTGCATTTTAGATTTTTCTACTACTGAAACGGACATATTCCATTGAATTAACATACCTGAATCTTAAACGAAGCGTTAAATATAAATGAAATAATTTATTATTATATTAATGTCTAATTAATAACTACGTGAGATCGTCTATCTACTTTATAATTATTATAAAGTACGGAATAATTAATAATTTCGGTGCTATACATAATTTCACGTAGAAATTATCTGTTGTTAGAGCCAAAACAAACCTAACTTAATTTTGTTTAATTTTGAATGAAAAATCATAGCACAAATTATTTAAAATTATCCAAAAATCCAAATTCGTTCAATCTTTCAATGGTTCTCATTATTGTAATCCAAGTCCATCAACTGTTTTATTTAAATACACAAAGGGCAATTTCTTTATAAAACCTTTGGTTAAATATTGCTAATTTAATAACTAATTCCTAGCATTTTCCCAGGGTCTACTTTTATTCGAGCCTAGGTATTGACAGTTTACTGATTTTTATGCAGAGAAATTACTGTCTGACCTCCGCAATCCAGAGAACAAGCCAGTAACCATTTAGACTAGAATATTTACCGACTATGAGTAACGATTGTGATAACAACCGGGACCGACGGCTTTACGTGCTCTCCGAGGCGCAGTGAGGATGCCCACATGGACTAGATCTAGGAACAAATATTTGTATACATACAAACATCCGCCCTGAGCGGAAATCAAACCTGCGACCGCGGCGTTAATAGCGCATTCAGTACCACTACACCAGAGCATTCATCTTTAGTCAAATAATTTTATTACTTAAATTAAGTAAACATTTATTAATAATAACTTAATTGCACATAATTTCAAATATATTGAAATTAAGTACATATAGGTACACTACACAAGCACAAAGTATAAAGCACATTTTTTATGCTCAACATAAATATTCAATTTCTAAGCGAATCCAAGATCTAACAGAATATAATTAAATTATGATTAAAATAATATTTAACTTACAGTAATACTGAAGCCTTTTACTAAAGGGAATTTCTTTTGATCCTTTTGTACATAAATATGCATATTGTTGAATGCACTGAAAAGAGTACTTTTCAGCTGCTGACTTTATCATTAAAATAAAAATCTTTAATTATTTTCATACATACAGAGAACACTTTTAAATGACTTTTAAATTTTATATTAATATTTAACTTTTAGTTTTAAAAAAAGAATCTCTTAATTATGAAACTATGAAACACGCTTTAAAAACAAATCTTTGTCCCTTTGCCTACATTTTTTAAATTATACGTGCCTTTTATTATCATAGGTACATAGGCACATACGTACATAGGTATTCATGATATTTTATTTTTCCAGTTTAATTTTTAGTAAATATATATTATTTTCAATCCTTCCAGGGACTCAATCAAGTACACACACACAGTTCAGTTCAGTTTCATTATATACATAATTATAGTTTATATATTATTTTTAATTCCTTATATATAATATAACTTCTTTAGAATATCCTTTAGTCATCTTAACTTCTTTTTTTTAATATAATTTTTACGATACGTACTTATATCGATTAGAAACCTATATTTATGAGCGATGACCTAAAACTTGTTTCTTTAATTAAAAAGCAAGCTACAACAGTTGCCAGAGTAAGAAATTTGTCTGAATAAAGTTCAAGTATTGACAATTCAGCTTAATTAAAAGGGAAAAAATGAAAGTCGAAATGAGAAAGACGTCCGGGGAAAACAAGAAGCCAAGCAAATATTCGTTAGCTGTAGGAATAAATGAAGACAGACAGACGTTATTTTAATATTAAAAAATGATTGCTTTCAAATATTACTTATAACCATAATTTTCTTAATAATCTATACCTACATATAAATTGCTTTGTCCTGAATGACTGACGGACGGATCTTCGCACAGCCTAAACCGCTGGTCGTAAAAATCTGAAACTTGGAGGATGTGTTCTTTGTATGGCGTAGGCATCCGATAAGAAGGGATTTTTTGAAATTCCACTCCTAAGGGGGTGAAATAGAGTGGAAAAGTTTGTATGGGACAACGTAATTCCTTGATCTAATCGCCTTCAAATTTTGCATACACACTCTTTAACAGATATGATGGAAAACGTGTTTCATATTTTGTTGAAATTCATACCATATCAGGGTTAATAAGGGGCAAACAGGGAATTTGCTTCGATGTTGATATCAATGCATTTGATTTAAATTCCTTTTTTGTGTCTAAATGACTATTAAATGTCAATTAATAATGTCAATTTGAAAGTTGACCAAAACCATTGTCACTTTTATTTTGTCAGTAAACAATGCGAATATACGTTTTATTTAAGGCTTTAATATAATAAAAATAAAATATACCAATGCACATTCCGAGTACCTACTAATACAAGTTTTATATTGTAAGCAAATTATTAAATTACTCTTTTGTTTCATTTAATGAGTGTAAATGTTGTGGATAACTTTTGTGGATTGTGGATTGTAGATTGCATTCAATTGTGTTACGTGTATGAGCTGAAAAAATGGAGAAATCTACTTATTTTGTTACAAAATCAGTTTGATAATGTATTAATACCAATAAAGTAATATATTTTATGCTGAATCTTATTTTCGTTACTTTAGTTCACGCGTATTCACTGTGTACCTAATTCATATAAAACTAATAAATACATATACATTCGTTTCATATTGAAGATATATGTATACCTATATTAAGAAAATTTAAAATATGAGACTTATTATGTTACTCGCTATTAAACATCTATTTAGTTATACCCAAATAAATATAAGTATTTAAAAAAATATTTAATTAAAAATATATTATAATAAAAATATATACCTATATATCAATTATACCTGTAATATTTTAAAATATAAAAAATAAATACATATACAGCGTTACTGGTATCGACGTATATCAGGCAGTAGCAGATAGAGCAAAATATTTTAGAGAAAAAATATTATTTTTTCCTTTTTAATTTATTTTTGATGGTTTATTTTTTGTTAAAATATTATTATTTTACACTTTTAAGTTACAATTGATTAAGTAGAAAATATATTAAAGTAACCGAATTAAGACTTCGAACATCGAGTTACTTAGAAAATAACCGAAATAGCAATAGGTGTGCCTACAACTATTGAGGATTTCCCTTGATTTCTTCAGGATCTAATCTAATGATAAAGATCCAGATTTCTTGACAATGTGACATGTCACATGGTGAGCATAACCCTTTCGAACAAAAAAGAATTGTTAAAGTCGGTCCAGCCGTTTGCGAGTAATCGGTGTACGTAAATTAAAAAAAACCGACAGAATTGATAACCTCCTCATTTTTGAAGTAGGTTAATACCTAGATGACTATTTGTGGTCTTCATCACCAGTTCCACTTCATCAAATGTTATTTTTCGTAAGCAAATGACCAAGGTACTTTGAAAAAAAACCAAAATCACTATAGGTTTGCTTATAAAATTTAAAGAGTTCCTTCGATTACTTCAGAATCCCATCATCAGATCCTGATCTTCTGACAGTGGAACCACGTGTGAAATATACTTTTTCAAACAAAAAAGAATTGTCAAAATCGGCCCAGCCGTCTTCGAGTAATTCGGTAACATACATAAAAAAGGCCCCGACGAATTGAAAACCTCCTCCTCCTTTTGAAAGTCGGTTAAAATAGCCTTACTAATATCCAAAACAATAGCCATAACAACACACAACCTAACACGAAATAAAAGCGTGAGTTTGTCTTTGTTTATTGATTCACTTTAAAACCCCAGATTGAATTACAGGGTACTTTTTATTCCGAGAAATTAGTTGGTCCTGAAGGTTGACAGTTTTCTTACCTGCAGCCATGGAGTCTAGTATCTCTAGACTCCATGCCTGCAGCCAAGAACGACATCTTCGCGGGCGAAGCCGCGCGTATAAGCTAGTCAAGGATATTAGAGTCGTTGTGCTACGTGAAACGTCGATAGCATAAGTTTGAATGATTAAAGAAAACTTTTTATTATAATAAAGCATAAATAATAATTAATAACCCTTGTATTATAATAAAGCATAAGCTTGTTATAATAAACTATGAAATAGGATAGTATAAAACTTCTTAAAATCAGAAAAGTTGGCACAAACTATTTCAGTTTCTTTGCAGATGTGCAGTTTTTAATCGTAGAAAGAGACCCACCTCTTTCTTTTATTTATATTATAATTACCTCATTTACTTACGCACATCTGATTTGCTTGGATTAATATCAATTACTCCGATAAAGTAAAGTGAAATATCTAAGTCTTTTTACTTTTTATGTTTAAATAAAATTAAATTCCTACTTAATTTCTATAGGAGATAGGGGAGAAAAACAAATCCTTCTTTAGTGCTTCATCAGTGCTTTTCATATTCAATTTCATTTTATTAATTCAGCTGCTGTAAATTGGTTTTATTAAAACATTTTATGGAACAGTAACGTTCACATTTATATAATAATATTAATACAGAACATAAATGCGATGTTAACAAAAATACATATTTTTTACGCATTAAAAAAGCATAAAGGTCATGCTCATTATACTTATCTTGCTGTACCTATAATTGAAGTTATTTGACCTTTGCATATTTCTATTGAAGAAGTGCAGATTATTTGGAATGACATTAAGATTTACTACTTTCGCACACTGGGGACGACAAGGCATATCTATATAATAGGCATTTTAATCGCGATATTTTTTTAATACTTGTAGGTACGCGATGTTTTGGTCGGTGTCAGTTTAAAAAGGAGGAGGTTATCAATTCATTCGGTGTCAGTTCGTAAAACCTATTAGACCCCGATAAAATATATTTCACCAGCTTGGCACCGACTTCAAAATGTTGTAGAGTAAAAAGATTATTTTTAGCTTTTCAGTTTACTTTTGAAGTCGGTTTTGAAAAAAAATATTATTAAATAAACACTCTTTAATGTTTGTTTCGAATGCTAAACTATTTGTACTAGCGGTTTAATGACTACAATGTAGTGATAGTTTACATTTATATACCTACTTCTAAGTTTCTTCAAATACAATATTCTATATATATATATATATCTTTGAAAATAAATTAATGATTATTCTATCTAACTGTTATATCAGAATAACAACAAAAACTTCATTTAAGTTTCCTACTTAAAATTGATAAATAAAACAATAATTATATTAAAATACCTTTCTAAATAATTACTTACACTTAAGTTTTCATAATATTTAGATAGGCTCTATAGTAGAATACATTACTATCATGTATGTACCTACTTATCTATTTTTATCTTGGGTAGACGTACGTGCTAAGCTGAGAACTAACTCTGTCTGCCGTAATTAGGTCACTGACAGTTTTAAAAGAAAGTTTTTTTTTTAAATGAATGTTTACAGTACAAACGTTTGATATTGTTTCTGCTTATTCAGAATCTATTAAAAATTAAAACTTAAGTTGCTTTGGAGAGTCCTTTGTCTAGTCATAAAAGACACAAAATAAGCACAACATACATATTTATATTAAATGTTTATCAGAAGGGAATAAAAATAAGTTCAAAAACTAAAACCCGACTACTGAAAAGTATGCAACAAGAAAATCCCGTAAAATCCCTAGAAGATATTACTTTATCAGAATAAGTATCATACGACCACGGCTATTAAATTTTACGGGATTTTCTTGTTTCATACTTTTCAGTAGTCGGGTTTTAGTTTTTGAACTTATTTTTATTTACATA
>JAPEIZ010008574.1:0-12610 GCA_026122275.1 Junonia oenone
AGAAAGGTGCACTCCTAACATTTACATAAACTACTACTGGGTTGTCTGTAGGTTCTAAATAAACAGACGGCATTCATTCGTTTGAGCGTGTGTCTGCTTGAAATGCTTGTCAAACGCACGTTTACAAATTCCTGTATAATTAGGCAAGAGGGATATCACCTGATAAACAGTTAATGAAACGTACTGTCAATTGATGTATTGAAAATAAGAAACAAAAAATTCAGCCGTTTTGAAATGAGCAAGGCATTGGTTAAGCAAATTAAAAATATAAACATTACTCTGAACTACTTTGAACATACCTAATATCGAAGGTGCATCCTTAAAGTATTATGTCCAAAGTAATTATTTATAAATTCACTTTTATCAAATTCATAAACATGGTTTTATATATAAGGTTAAGTGTATTTTAAGAATGATCCATAAACAGTTATTTATCCGTATAAAGTAATTTTGCTGTAACAAAACATCAAGCTCAAGGAACCTTAAGTAAACTAGTAAATATATTTATCACTGTATTGGAGGTAAGTTTCTTCTAAACTTTAAAGTGTAAAGTTTCAAGAAGTCCTATAGAGGTGGAGAGGGCCGGGAAAATTGATATAAATTAAATGATGTATTAGGTTAGAGTTCGTTCATAACTGTGGAGACGTTTCGAATTATATTAGTTCAGTTCTTAATTTAGTAACTTTAATATTTTAAGATTGAAGTGTTTTTGATGAGTGGTAATTTAATGAATTGTCAAACAGAGTTGACTGCAAAGGAAATATTTGGAGACGTTACCATTTTATTATTTATCTTTACCAAGTATATTTATTTTATCTTATTGAGTATTTCATTAAGTTTGAGCCAAATTTAATGACAAATACTTATTTCAAAACATCGATAAAATTAAAACTATGCTATGATATTAAATAAAATATATTGTAATGCCTGAAGGAATAAAACAAATTTTAACTTTTACCAAATCTTTTCCGTGTAACGGCCGTGCAAATACAGAACCGTTGAAGTAACTTTTGATATTTTGATTTACTATGTACCTACTATTAATAGCAAAATATATAATTTTGAATGCAATTACATTATGTGCTTAGAAGGCATTTTCATACATTATGTTATCTAAAGCACATTCGCAGACAGTTAATCCACAAAAAATAGGTGATCTTTATCACTCTATTCTTTATGTTCATATAAAAATGCGTAAATAAAATCGTGACTATCAAAATAAAATAGCTATTCTAAACAAACTTTGTTTGCCAAAAAGCTATGAATATTTTAGAATTTGTAGCCAACGTCTGGTTTATTCTAGTTCTTAACGACCGCACATACGCAAGCAATTTGTGTAATTGTCTCTAGAATCTAGGCAAACAATAATTTTAATTGCAATCAATTCAATATGTTTTAATTAAAATACACGCAGACTGGTGTAAATTTTTATTTTAAAATAAAAAAAAATCATACCTACCAATATTTTATGTAAAACGTTGTTTATAGAAGATTGGTATGTAATGTAAAATTATGTGATGTGACTGTTTGTTACTTATACAACCTGTCGATTGTACGGATTTCAGTTAATTTAAGGAAAAAAAATATAATTTTAAAACAAACAAACATAAGTAAATCTATAAGTAATTAATATTTGTTAGCAATTTTATAGCATGACTTATTTGCAGCACCTTGCTGCAGGACTGTAAGCAGGGTTAAATCACTCATACCGCACCTTAAAAATGTTAAACTGTTTCCTGGGCTCAAAACCTGAGTGCCGTTCTACTTTAAATAAACAGCTAACAAAAATATAAGTATGATAGGAAAAAAAAATATACCAAAATTTCGTATTTCAATTGAAATGATTATCTTTGTAAATATTCCGAGGTTGGCAGACTTGTTAGGCGGATTATCATTACAGGATAATCTCATTATCTCACTCTTGTAGCGTCTCCGAAGTTTATATTGCTGTTCTTTACGCCAATATTAACGAAAATTTCATATTTTTCTGTATCTCGAGTTATCTTAAGAAGAGCAAAGTATTAAAAGTTTAATTTAATTTAGTTTAGTTATAAATATAATGAGTTGGATTAAATTAAGGTGAACTAGAGAGTTTGAACTAGTTGTCAGTAGTCAGTTGCCTTTGTGGGTCTTTTTAGAGCAACGTAAAGCAGACTTATTATGGCAGGTCTAAATTGGTTTTATCAAAATCCGGTTTCTTAGGATACATTGCCTGTCATTTAGTGACCGCTTTAGATGTATTCACTCAAACATTGGAATGTAAACGATTTGGTATGACGTTACTTGACACCATAATATCAACGAATTCTTTCGATGCTTATAACATAGCACACGCAATATACGGCATATTGCGTGTGCAACCAAAAAAATAATCGAAGGATAATCTTAAAATCATACATGAACAAATTTTAGTCTACTTCTTCAAATTATTTTTTAAAATTAGACATCTGACTGATTTGATAAAAAAAAAACTAATAAACACAAACCGTCTCAAATAGAATTAACAAATACTATAAACTGTGAATTGTGTGAATGAATTTAATAATGTCAACGTAGGATAGATATGATCGTAATACAAAACCTGAAGTAGAACAAACAAAACATGATCGAAGACGAAAATTTTTCACTAAGGAATTCCTAGTAAAGCAAAGATTGTACTTTGCATCTTCAAATGTCGATCTTCCTTTTCAAACAGCAATGACATAGGTACGTCTAGGTGTCTTGTATACGAGAGACCCTACAACACTACGCAATAAAACACCGCGATAGCAATAAAAAGACTTGAAGTCATTGTTAGAATACCAACGAACATGAAATAGTGAACTGAGAACGACACTCGGGTATGATTTGGACTATTTTAGAATAGGTTTTCTATGTAGGTTAAAACTCGGTCAAAGAAAAAGAAAAGTCAGGACGTTGAAATATATACGAGGTATACATATAGATAGTTACAAATGAAATTAATTTTATTGTAAAATAATATCACTGCAAGAATTCATCGATTAACTTAGACATATAAAAAACTATGCACCAAGCGTGCAAATGTACATGTATTTGGAAAAAATGTAGAGTATTGCATATAATGAATATATGTATTCAAGTATTTTATTATAGGAATAGTTTACCAATTTATTGAAATAGTTTAAACACAGATTTAGATACAGTATGTTATAATTTTCACAAGAAACAACACTCAACTATGACATAATTAAATTAATGAGTCCCAACGGAAATATCTAAATTGGTTAGACGGTAATTAAAACAGCCGTCATATTAACCACACCTTTAAGAGCCTTGTGGAAACTTGCAAAGGGTTTAACTAACATTATATGAACGTACACTCTCCATAAGTAAATTTATAGATGAAATTAATTAATGTGTTGCTAAGCGTACATTTTGAGATAGTTCTTAATAATTCTTATGTAGAGAAAAATTTTAAAAATTGCCAAAAAAAATCAAAAAAATCAAAGAATTGACTATTAGGTGGGACCAAATTCGCTGGGTCGGCTAGTGGGTTATGAAAACATTTTAAAATTTTTACTTAATTCAAAAGATACTGATGTCAAAGTAACGTAACATAAATGTAAGGGTATGTGTTTCAATATCCAGTACATAGGCCAGAGCGTATGACGTCACGAAATGTTTTTCCTACATCTATCGAAACATCAATGAACCAGAATGCTCTATCTCTTTCAAAACATCCCCTCACACATGATTCCATGACACGGGATCCTATAATCTTAATGGGGCTTTGTTGACTTGGAAGCGTTTATTTATTTTATCTTATTTATTTAGCGTGAATGTCGAAGTCGTCTGAAGAAAAAATGTTTCCCACAAGTAGATCGCTCCGACTTCACACGGGTATTTCTATCTTTTTTCAAAATTTAATATAGCCAATTTTCACCAGTAGCTTCCCAACAGTGAAAGAATTATTGAATCAGTCAATTATTTTCGAAGAATACTCGTTGAAGAAGCACTTGTAAAAAAGTGCAAATGCGAAACTATTAGTAAACTTAAGCTTCAAACCGTACACGACTATTATACTCGTACATCATCATCATTTCATTAATAGACGGAGGCCTATTCATCTGTCGAAGAGATCGATTCGCAGCATAATCCACGCTACCATTAGTTACTTGTATATTCTACACATCATAGAGGTTTTTCTTTCGTATTAGGGAGAAATTAATACTCGTACAATATTTTCTTTCAGTGTGCAAAAATTTCCGATTAAACCAAACGATCTTTTGAACTAAGATTTTATTTCTTAATCTGATACGACATAATTATTATAGATATATATAACATTTTATTCCCGATGGCGTGTTTTGAAGACTGTGTGTATTTTAAATTGTATTTTATTAGACTCGACGTGCCTACATATAATATGACGACATATATGTAATTTTCTCTAATATTCAAAGGTTCTATTACAAGAAAAATTATTAGATTACTAACATTACCACCGCTACTTTCAATAAAGTAAGATTGACACTATGTCAATATGCATTGCGCTCAAAAGGATCTTTGATTCCATATAATTACAGAGAGAATCACCGATATATAAATCTTAGACATTAGTCATACTATATTAGTATATTACTACTGCTCTATATTACAGACGAGCTGCTTAAAATGACTGCTTCTCATATCAAACTTAATCACTCCTTTGAACTATTTGAAACATTAAATGTATGTAAGTCTTAAGAAAGTTAATTATTTATTTTACGCATGCAAAAACGAACGTTGCTTAGTAAAAATTAATTCACGATATTAAATTTAAAATAGAATCCTTTAGTACGTTTTTAATGATAAGCTGAATATATTAAGATCGTAAAATATACGAGATAAACGAGAAAAGAGCTTATTATTTATAGTGTACAAATGGATTTACCTTTGATTAATTAAGGTAAAGCTTCAGCGGGCAAACTTAATTGATCAGAAACGTTTACCTTTGCCCCGAGTTTGGTTAATTTTAAAGTAAATTCAGAGCAAACTATTTCCATATAATTAACTATACCACTATTTTCTAAAATGTGTATTTCCTTCCTTATTCATCTTTATAATTCCACTTCAATTAAATTATAATGTCAATTTTATTTTAACAGTAGAAACTGCGTTGAAAATGTGTATTGTAACGGTTTATATGTATAAAAACTCCGTATAACCCTTTCTTTGAACCGATATATCAAATTATTTTTAATATGCTTTCTTTGGTCTTTAATAAAATCTCCCTTGTCGTACATTCCCTGTGATCGCTGAACCAGCGCCGCTGTATGAACAAAGGATGTGTAATATGAATCATCTTTTATTTAGAATATAAAAATTAAAAATTTCAAAACCTTTGTAAATAATTTCCGGACTAAATAACTTCCGGATAATAATAATTTATTTACGCAGTGGTTTTCTTTACGAGTTAGTTATTAATTTATTTTTGACGTATTTTTTTTTTTAATTGTACCGATAGTTCAAGCTATGAATAGTAAAAATACAAGTAGGTAGTCGATGATACCGCTGTGAGAAATGTTGTTTAGTTTAGAAACCGCATTTTCGTATTCATAAGCTTTGTTTGATTGGAGACACATAGATCATAAATCATAAAAGCAGCCACATAAAACTAAAATCAACAGGAAATTTCATCGCTGGAAATAATGCACTTTGGTTTCTTTTGTCAACAATATAAATTAATGATGTAACCTTTTCAAGATAAATACCAAACATATAACGGGATTTGAGTTTCCGAATGAGTTTTTGACGACAACCTGATTAGTATGTTTTGAAATAGCAAGTCGCAACCCAGAAATAAGTGATGGTTTTAATTTTTTTAATTTTCACATTTTTCTGAGAATTTCTGAGCTAAAAACAGTTTTTCATCGAAAGAAAATAATGCATTACATGGTTCGGGGTTAACAACTATTAGAACATTATATAATAATAATTAACAAAGAAATCACTAAAATATCAAAATATGTGATCCACATTTTGTATCAAACAAAACAGCGAAGAAAAGTACTTAAATATTAATCACGTACTATCCAATATACAAAAATATATACAAAAATTTATACAAAACAATATACATAAAAGTAAATTAGAGCGATATGCATATAAATATGATATAATGAAACATCGAGGACCGAAACGGATTATACCATCCGAATAAGCCTGTAATATTTACATTTAAGCTTAATAATCTATGCCAGATAAGTTTCACGCCGGAGATTAATTTCGATAAATATTTGCTTTCAAAGGGCAAATAATTCATAACTTATTTAAGATTTGTTTAGGATTCCGAGATATTTGCTTTGGTCTTTCAATAAATACCTAGTTGTTATGAGTAGGCGAGATCTTCCGTCCGAGGTTAAGACATTAAGATTGTTAAAACAGTTTTGTTTTTTCTTATTGCGATTAAGGAAAATAATTGTAAACATTTTCCTAGTTGTAACTATAGTGACAAGTACGTAAATGATAGACAATTGAGATGTTAGGAACGCTTGAAACAACAAGAGATGCAAAACATACTGCAGAGTAAACTTCAATTGTATTAGAAACAGGAACGAGGTAAATGCATGGGAAGTAAAGGCGTGTCTACAGAAGGTAATAAATTTATGTATATAATGTTACTATTTCGTTTTATTAATCTAATAGTATTATTTTATATCATTTTGCTATAGTATTAAAACGGCGTCTTTTCGTGAAGCCGTTTTTTTTTTTAAGCCATTCAATAATGACTATGAAATTCACGAGTTATCTGTGATCAAATCTAATCAAAATACCATAAACGAACACTATAATGTACAACGTATGAACATTCAAAATGCTTTCTATTAGAATATCCTAACTCCATACAAGCGACAAGTACTGAAATAACAACACAAATCTCGTCGCAAAAAGAACACGAGTAAACACGACAATATAAATAAAGCGAAAAGTTTCGAAACTCTATTACGGCGAAGCTCTTTGTAACCACACGGACACATCCTAGAGTGTTTTCAGTGTAAGACAAACTACAATGAAATTGCATAGACAGCCAATAGAACCACCCACTCAACATGTTTCAACAGGTAAAGACTAAACAAACACGCAGATATGATGCATTTGAAATGAAAATCAGCAATCGCTCTGTCAACACCTTTGAATGCTCTGTGATTGTTCAGCTACCAGGCTACCAGTTGAGCTGCCAGTCGTTTTTGTTTTAATAAAGTTGTTTTGTTTGGTTTTTATTCATTGTGTAGGTATTCTATTTTAATATATGGGTATATGTTACACTAGTTAAAATTAGTTGTCAAATTGGTTAATGTTGATTCTTAATAGCCTCCTCGTTATCTAGGTTCATTTCAAAATTATAATACAATAGAAAAGTATTTTAAAAACGAACAAATACTTGTAAATGTTTAAAGGTTAAAAAAGTAACATTTTGATGTAATAAATGAGAAAGATATTTCATAGTTTGCAACAAAAGAATTTTAACAATCTAAGCGTTTTTATTAAATCTGCCCCTCAATTAATTATGTCGTTAAAATCTTCTGGCGCCCGTGCTAATCCTATTAGTTTCATTAAAAAATTCTAGTTAACTTTACAAGGTTTCTAATAAAAGTTGTTAGGTCAAATTAATTAATTCCGAACGAAAATTTATCCATTGTAGAACCACCTGTGGCTTAAGACCAGAAAAAAATCATTTTTTATAATTTCAATAACAAACAACTCTATACATCCACGTTTAAGATTCTAAAATAAGTATTAATATTGATTAATGATTTTTACCAAAAGAATTCAATTAAACAAAAGTGAGTCGAGTTGCTGGCTTTGTTTAATGTTACCATATAAAATATATAATATGAAAACAAAACATGACAGTGAGCCCAACATATTCATATTTTTGAAAAATCGTCTTTCAGTGTTGCAACACAAAGACCATTTGATAAATTTAAAATAAACCTGTCATGGGTTATGTTCCCGCGGGATACGCGTGGGGCGTGAGTTGCCATCTTGAATTTTTTATTAATGGCAACACATCATGACGTCATTTATTTACGCTAAAACGCTGTTGGTTGCACTAAATGAGAATATATGATCAACGATACCACATGGAGAATGACAACAATATCTACACGCTTTCTACGCGTATATTATGCAAAAAATAAATATGTCTAAATTCCTGGCAGTCATAATATTGCCTATAACTATAATATAGTCTATAACTATTGCTTTACAAAAAAACTAAATTTAAAAGAAACTGAAAAAAAAATTATATCATCATGTCTGTAATACTCTCTGCCCTGTAGCTTCGGTTGAGTTGTTAATAACATAATGAAGAAGCTCTCATTAATTACCTTTTCATGTAAATGCTGTATCATTCCGTTTTTAATTGAACCGACTCAGCATCCATTTGTTGAGAGTTAAGACGACCCATTAATATTATTTTGATTTGATTAAGAACTTTATAGCAAAAATTTATATTTAGAATAAGAATTCTATTAATGTAAAATATTTAGAATAACAATTACACAAAAAGATTTTTAACTAAGAATTAACATGAAAATGATTCGAATTTTTATTATATTACCCGTATTATGGTCAACAGAACGATGACAAATTCATAATAACGTTTATATCACTGATGTGTGGTTTCAACAGATTGGCCACAGCCACAGGTCACATTACGAAACAATGAATTTATTGCGAACCAAATTTCCCGATCACGTTCACTTTGATAATTTAGCTGATCATGTGACTGACGTTTAGTGTTTTTTGCAAATAAGTATAATCGAAACGAGGCGTGAAAACTCAAAAGACGTTACCTGTTTAAAGAAATAAAAATAAAAAAAATTACTGACAAACTTCTTTTTCAAATAGATGTAATAAAATTTTTAATTATAAAGTCTTTATTTAAAAAAAACATAATACTTGATGAAATATATTTTTTATAAAAACGTTTGCAAATAAATAAACGTTTGCAAAATTATAATGTTTCTTCTTTCAAACGTAAGTTATCTATAAACATAATTAATTCTTGTTACTGAAAGGTAATTGCTTTACGTAAAAATATTCACATTTAACGTTTTCCTCGTATAACATATTTCTTTCAATTATTTCGTGTGAAATGAACGCGGTTTCCTCGATATAAAATTTTAATAAGATACCTGTAATTAAAAAAGGTAAGCATATGTTTAACTCTCGAGTTTGCGGTTAATTTTGGAAATCTAACAGATTTTATTTTGCTTTTTTTGCTTCTTTTATGAATTTTATGAATGCAATATTATTTCATTCCCAATATTAATAAAAAACGACAGGTGTTTGTTTGACAACTTTCAGAAAAATAGTTATGTATTTCGTAGTGAATTTTTATTATATATAATTTTATTGGAAATTTTATATTAAAATCTTTAGTTTCCTTAAAAGTTAGATATATATTTTTAAAATCACTTGATTAGTTTTAGATATTTCGTGAGTATCAATTTGCTAGATAGTGTCTCAGTGTCAGTTCTATTAAAATAAATGTCAATAAAGGTTCCTAGATATCTTCAAAAGGATATTAAAAATTGTATATTTTTATAGAATCAATAGAAATATTTTCTCTTTTACCCATGATTTTGAATATTCACATGGCGCATCACGTCCGAATATACAGGGAGAATATTTATGATTTTTTCTTTGTCATGGTGATGGTGCCTCACATATTGGTTTAAGTTATTTAGTTTAGTTTATCGAATATACAGTATACATTTTATGATTTTCGTTTTCACGTAGATACCCTGTTACGTGAAAATGATTTTGTGAAAAGGCTTCATGCAATTCATATTTTGTAGTATCGATCTATGTTTTGAGATGTTTATAATAAAATCGGTTTCATTATTTATTTTATTTCGACAACTTCTATGAATTCGATAATTAAAATTATTGCCATAATTGTTATAGCATAAAATATAAAAGGAAATAGTAATACTAAATTAAAATACTTATAAATTATTTATTTTCCTTTACGATAAAAATTATCGAAAACTTATCAAAATATTAAAAACAATATCGCGTATGTTAATACGCTTAACATATTTTAAATCGTATAAAGTAATCTCAAAATTCTTACAGAGTAAGAGAGTCTGTCACAAAATATAACATTTATCTTAAAAATTCTTACTATTTTTGAGTGAATTCTCACATAAAAGGTTTTCATAGAGACCGAGACTTATAAAGTCCTCGAGACTAAACGTGAGGTGTCAAGCTGTTAATATATCTTGCAAGTTATTTTTGTTGGAAACTGTAATGGTTCTCACCCCGTTCGCTATAACAACTCTATTACTTACACGCTTTATATTGTCAGAGTTCTTCTACTCTCTATGTGTTTTAAGATTAACCTGAAATAGTCCAATGGATAGAGAATATCACATCATGATCACATCGATAGGGATAAAGGTCCTTTATTTTAGATTTTTGTCCCGCAATTGGATTGTGACTGATGCTTTTACTGTACATCGTATATTACGCTGGAACCCGCCGTGATTTTTAACAATATTTTGCACCGAATTTAATCTGTGCAAATTTAAACAGTCGCTAGTGATTAGTAGCGACTTTGACCAATATTATTATTTTTAATCTTTACGGCGTTTGTATTAAAAAGAATACTGTTAAGTCGCTATAATACGGACATGACATTTAAGTCGTCGGTGAGACGAAGTCAAAGTCGATGCCGTGAAAACCCAGCTTTAGAATATGATAAATTAAGAAATGAGCAGTCATTGCAAAGATGACACTGACAAATGATTACATAAAAAATATATGAGTATTTGTATATCTGTATTGTAAACAATTTAAATAATTAAATCGTGTCATCACTCCAAATAGAAATTTTGATATGTAACAAAAAGTAAATAGTGACATTAAACGTAACATTGCATGATTTCAAAAGTTATTCTAATCTCTAATCTTTTTAATATATTTTTTATTATATTTTAAATATATGTATAACCATTCCCTAGTATGTAATTCTGTTTTAAGTATTTAAATAAGTATTTGTATTAAAATAATAAACGGAGGTTTTCAATTTGGGTTGACACATCTTCTTTTATTTTAATTGTAAAACTATGGAGTAGAGTTCGTATATTCCAAAATACGTGTATCCAATTCAAAAGTTTAAAACTAGTGAAACTGAAAAAGCCTTAAAATAAAAGAAATTTCAGGTGAATTCCGCAAAGTTACGATCTAAAGAGCGTTTGAAAGCAAGTTTTAGACAACTCATACAGCCTGCTATATTTTTGCTTTGTTAACGAATTAAACTTTGTACGACTATTGCTGCTTACTGACTTTTAAATTTTCACTTTAATCTAAAAATTTCAACCTAACTTCCTCTTAAATTCTCCAATTCAGCTTTATAGATGTTTTTAGAATTATGTATTTCAAAAAGTGACTTCTATTGTCATTTCATTACTTTGTCTTTGTGTTTCCATAAAAAAATCTCAACGCATTTTCTTTTTTTTAACAAAACAATTTAATCAGCTTTGACGTAATTATTCATTGTTATCATACAGCTAAATCCTAAACCGAGACACGCACAGGGTTTTCCTGTTTACGGCTAAACCCTTTCATGCGTCAAATTTATTTAAGTGACTTGTTTCACCGAAATACATTTTAAATCACCGTGCCTTTTTCTTATGAAAGTTCTTAAGTGTTAAAACGGTCCATTATCTTATTTTGACAGTACTGTTATAAAGAAAGATTTTGGATTGTGCCTTTTCACATTATTAGTCCATTTCTTATCATTAAGATTAAGAGATTGTGTGATAAAATTTATTGTAGTTATATTTGCATAGCGAATCAAGAATTTGTTTAGAAGAATCCACTTGCATTTGTTTTTAAATTATTATTATTTGAAGCAATCTCCACGAAAATATATTTATCTAAAACCAATTTTTCCAATTTAGAAATTGTAACGATTTTTTTTTTCGATTATACTAAAATAAGGGTATGACCTGAAATACGATCTCAAGTCCTTGTTAGTTTGGGTCAACTCTCAACAGGTGTTTCTTGCATTGAGGCTATATCATTCTAGGTGTCTCGTTGAACAAAAAATGTAATAATTCGAGATATCATCACCTCTATTTCGTATACGTATTTTTCAGAACAAATTAATTAATCTAATCACAAAACAAAAAAAAACTCTGCCTTCCGTTTGTAAATCCGATATATTTTTTTATTGAAATGTAAAGTTATAAAAAAAGAAAAATTAATGAACTAATACATTTTCTAAAACATAATACGTCAGATATAAATTATAAACAACTCAAAAAGAAATAAAAAAGGAACAATGTATTTTCTTTTCGAGTTCTTAAGTGAAAAAAAATAAATCGTGCGTGAGCGAATACAATTAAGGAGTACAAAATATGTTTTCTTTAAAGTTTAAAAACATTGGCCAAGTGCGTGTAGAGCCACGCGCATGAAGGGTTCCGTAGTTTCCAGACTTGAGTCGCGGATGCTTAGCGCCTATGACATCTATGAAAATTTGGTTGAAAACATCATAAGCGCGATTCAGAATGATACGCGACATGTTTTATTGACACATTGTTTTATACCTTATTTTATATTATATTTTATTATTTATTTATTTATTTAAACG
>JAPEIZ010010706.1:0-12550 GCA_026122275.1 Junonia oenone
CCCCTCCCCCTATATATGCATACACCCTATCGCCCCACGCAAAAGTGCACGAAGTTTTATTTCGGTTTAAAATCAAATTAGTTTGACTTAGTCGAAAGCGAGTGTACTTTTAATTGGTCGAGTTTCGGCCCGACTTTAATTAATGCATTATTGAATAGAAGTTTATTAATTTTAAGGAAAGCACTTTCGTTTTTTGATTATGATTTTTCTGTGTGTTTCTTAATTATGAATTTAATTGCTATGTCTTTATAAGACACGTCAGTGTGGACCTTTGAATAAAAAAATCACGAATGCTAAGTACAAAATGCATCATCCTTCAGCTTTGATGTTTGTTTTAATTAAAAATACGAAAAGTCTTATATGAAAGTGAATAATATAAAAAATGATCAATCGAGAAAAAAATCTAAAAACGATTTGAATCGCTACGAAAAAGCGATACCTACCACAATTCGAAATTTTTATTTCTCAAATAAACAAAAGAAAACCAACCTACCTCAAATTCTAATAATAAAAGCAAAATAAACATGAAATAAAACGTAAACAGATAAAATATCAGCTTCAAAGAGTTGAATGGATCTTGAGATACTAATTATGATGCTTAAAGCTCCTGCGAACTTTGAAACGAAGCTTCGAAAACTTCGGATAAAATAGCCGACCGAAGTTTGAGAACCAACTCAAACAATAACAGACCAACTATCCTCAAAGTTTCAGCAGAGAACAACCTAATACCTGTTACAATTCCGCTTTTTACTATACTTTTCTTATTGCTTTTCCTATTTAATTAAGTAGCTTTTTATAATTAGTACTGCGGTGAAGATTTTAATTATGACTTCTTTGTTATGGTACTTTTAGCGATATTATTTGATATTGGTATACTAATATAAAAATAAGGAGATAGGTATATTATCAGTTATAAGATGCAGATTTATATACATTTACTTGAATATTTCTAACGTATTCGTAACTACAAAAATAAATCAATACAAAACACAAAACGAACTGGGCACCTAGGAAAAAAGAATTTTAAAAATACATATTCAACATATTTGATTTGAAATATGCAATAGAATTTTGTATTTTTAATAAAATTATTCCTAATTTTTTAGTATTGAATTAATTTTAAAAATTAATTTTATTTAATTCAGTTTTATATGACTTTTTGTGTTATAAAAGATCGAATGACGTTGGATCTCGTCAACCCTTTTAATGCAATTTAATAATTTTATTACGTTTATATATTATGAGATGAGAAGTATCTTATAACTTTTCTTTATTTAATTTTATTAAATATATATCCTTAAAAAATAGCTATACCAAGATTTTATATTAATACGAGAACTTCTTCAGAATTTTCTGACAACTATTTAAAAATTTATCACGATTTCTAGATTTTTCTTTATACATTTTAAAACCCTTTAATAAAACATCTCTAAAAAGAAAAAACTAATGAAAATAAATTCACCAATCTCCTTTTTAAACAACTGGTAAAAAATATAATAATATTAAGTATACCTATTTGTATGTTATATTCAGATATTTTCTTAAACCAGCATAAGTTTTAAAAATTATGAATTTTTCTTATTGATCGTTAAAATGTTATTAAATAATTGTTTATTTAAAATTTAGTATTAATGTAAGAAATCAAATCATACAACTTTTTAAATAATATATATATTATTTGCATTTCTTACAAGTTTTGCGACATCAATGTACGGGTCAATGAATCCTTATGATTCAAGTGTGTCTGTTACCGGCTAGTACTTGAACGAGTCGATGCTACCTTCTATTTTATACTATTTTAAGTAAGGATTTTAAAATAATCGTTTTATTAATAAATAATCTATCTCAAATGTCGCGAGGTTAAAATAGCCGAAGAAGTTTGAAAATATTATAGATATTAATTTGCATAAGACTGCAATAGTAAATAATGGTTTCGTCCTACATTGTTTAGTTTAGATAATACTAAAAAGTAGAAAGGAAATGTTAAGAAAAGGTTGGTTGTTAATTCATAGGTAGTTTTTTTAAATGTCCAAAACAATTGCCAATATTCTTTAACAATTTTTACAAATAAATGATGATCAAAGTTATATATATCGCTCACGTAAGGGAACTCAGAAAAATATCTTTACTTATTCATAAAATTAACCATATTTTTTTTTGTAATGATAGTGACTATCAAATATTAATAGACATTTATTATTTCACTTACATATTCTATCTACATACCTATTTAATAACCAAACTTTAAATTTTTTTTGAAATCTTGATGTCTATCATCAAGATTCCAAAAAACATTTTTATAAAGGAGATGTTTCAGAAACGTATAGGACCCTGGGCCAGGTCCTAATTCACTATATAGGAATATATCTAATGAAAGCCTAGGAAATTTTTATAATATAAAAACATTTTCTACAAAAAAAATCAGCTTATGTGCAAGTCAAAAGTAGTTCAGTGTAAGATTGCAATACAAAATACAAATGGCTGATGGCAATTGTCTGTAATGATATTTTTACAGCTGTCATTAATATTCGTCTTTCTGAATTTGCAAATTGTTTCATGAGAACAAAGAATGAAACCTATTTTTCTTTATAAGTGCTATTTAATTTTTCTAGATAGAGTACAAAATGGTGGCCCAAAATAAATCATTTATCTAAGCACAGTACTATGCTTCGTTTAGACATCAAAAGTCATAGCAACTCGCGCGAGTAGCTCTCCAGCGCTAACTGAACGCAGCACAAGTCCGCACTAAGGCGCAAGCAGGGCAACCCTCGGGGGCGCAACCGAAGGGACACACCCTCTGGCTCGCGGTGTGGTTACGTGCTACGATTTATTCTTATTCGAATTATTTTTTTTATTTACCTACATTATTTTTAAAAAAGTGACAGGAAGTGTTATTAAAAAATATAACATTAGATGCTTTTAAGTATACTTTTTACTCTTACTAACAAAATCCGTGTTTTTTAACGACAGGTTACTTAAAATGTCACATTACATTAATACATATAAGTAATTCAAGTGAAATAGGTCGAAATCTACGATTTATAAATCGATTAAATTTAATACGTAATTTAAGGTCAATTTTTTATTACACTTTAAACTCTAAAGAGTACAGCTGTATAGTTCAAAGTCACGTCCTAAATAATTAACTAGTAAACCTTCAAATCGAATTATATGTAATGTGAGATAACATATACAATAAATTAAAATCAATAAAAGCCCTTGAAATTTAGTATGATTCATATCGACATTCATACAAAGAAAATAATTAGATACATTGACCGTATCTTTTTGTATTTAATAGTATTTAACATGTATGCAGGAACAAATGACAAAATCAATAATGTACAATTTTCTTTCGACAAAAAATATAACACAAGAATATTCAAAGTAATTTTGACGTTTTTTCTTAGAAAATGTTTCGTAAAGGAAATGACTTTGGGTTCAATTTGGATGATCTCCTTTCTACTAATTTTCTTTCGTTGAATCGAATATCCATACATATAAATTAAATTGAAGTGTCTGTTTGTAATATTAAAATAACAGCTTTTGGTTAAACGCATATACAATACTTATACTAAAACAGCAATTTTTAAAATGTTTGTTGTCTGTCTGCCTGTTTGTTCCGGCTAATTCACGGAATGGCTGGACCGATTTTGACGGGACTTTGACAAAGGCTACTTTTATTTTAGAAACGGGTTTAGAGTTCAGCGAGAAGAAAAAACCATGAAGTCATGGGCATTAGCTAACCGTAAACAAAAAGAAAATTATACGAAACGTTTTTCTTACGAACACTATCAAAACAGACTCGCACAAAAATCATTCAAAATGAACTATTAATAAAGTCTTCCATTCAACATTCGTTAAAACACAAGGTAGACCTAACACATACGTCTCTTCCAGGCCGGTAGAACTCGCACCCACACCCCGAGCCCTCCTTAGCAGCGAGGGAGGGCGACCCCGCTTTCTTTCTCTTATTTCAACTTTTTTCGGGCGCCATTTTTGCCACGCACGCGCACAAGCACCGCACGTCGAATAGCATCGATTTATTCCAAGTGTAAATAAAATAGGTATAGCATGACACGGGCTATTAACTGGCCAAGGAATTATGTGGCGAGGCGCGGAAATTATTTTTTTTAAATTTAGAAAAAATGTTTTTTTTTTTCGTTAAGCTCTGTCTGGACTCGTAGAGGTTGACGCTTGTAATGATATTGCTTTTTTTAAGTGTTTTTAGTTTCGTTATGTTGGTTATGGTTTAATGACTTTGTTGTTAAGGAAAGAGAAGGGCTTCTTGTTGTTTTTGGGCTGCCGTAACGTCGATGAAGTTGTGATGTTTTTGTTGTAATTATAATCATGTTTTCTTATAAGACTTAATGAAACAGTTGCCTGTTTTCATTACATTTTTGGTAAGCCCGTTATTTATATTAGGTACCCAAAATAATAGTTTATTTTAGTTATATAGGTACTTGTAATTCAAGTAGAAAAAAATTGATTATTTAGGTAAGAATAATTTTACACAGTAAATAATAAAATATAAAAAAAGTTTGATTACTTTCTTGCCTATATTGTATGTGGAGATGCTATAATAGTAGGTATTTCCATATATAATTTTTTAAATTGATTATATTACTTTTAAAACGCTTTTGATAAATAAAAATATTTTTAAATAGTATTCTTTATGTTATTTTCAATTATTTCTACTTATCTATTATTCTAAACATCTCAAATGCTTGATATTTCCTTCAAAAGATCGTTAATGAAGTTATATCATTGGGCCCCACTTAAATGATTTACCAATCCATTACCCAGGTAATGGGGTACAATTATGGCGGCCGGAAGTGCCGGGCCGAGTTCCGGTAGCTAGCCAGATGAAACCGGATATTACCATGCCTTCGATGGAATTTCATGGCATGGATGATTTTTTAATTAAAAGAAGCAATTTAATTACTATTTTTTCCTAGTTTCTGATTGGTTTTAAAATTGCGTCGGTTGTTTATTTATTTACTGTTTTGGTGAATTAAGGATGTAGGGTTGGTATTATGGAATTTGATCTAGGTAAGTTTAAACATTTGAAAGTTATCATCATGAATGTTATTGGATGATATATGTACATAAGTATTTCGTTCATAGGTTTACTTTACGTTTTCTCGATATTCGAAACTTTACAACAAACTTTTATATATTTAACATACAAAAACCACATATCATATAAGCGACTAATGTGATCAGTTAATAGTTAGAACTCAGTGCAAAGAAAAAATATATATTTCTGAAAGCAAATTTTGAAAAAGGCTGCAAGCTTTTTTACATATTCTATTATATAGTTATGCTATTGCACCCTTTACTTTAAAATTACAGATTGATTTCTACGCAACTACAATGAAACAAAGTTAAATGAAATAGTTACGAAGTTTCGGATAAAAAAAATTAACCTTAAAATTATATTTGAATGTTAACTTAACTGGAGGGAAGGCTTTGATTTAGTATTGGCTTAAAATACGTATTTTGGTTTCAAAAGTTTGTGTTACAACTTCGCTATTACTTTGTAAATTACTTAAAATAAACTTATTCAGATTAGAATTCTATTGACCTAAAACTTGGGTCTAAAATTTTGCTTTATGGTCTAAATATCCATAATAAATAGTAATGATAAGTATATCAGTACTATAAGTACCTACGGGATTCAGATATTATCTCATTTAAAGCGAAAATGAAAAAAAAAGTAAAAAGGAAATGTTAACCAACCAATAAGTAGATTGTTTATTCATAGGTAATTTTTAAAAATGTCCTTAAAATTGCCTAATATTTTAACAAATTTTACAAAAAAAAAAAAATAATAAATTTCCGTATTGGCTTCAATATTTCTGGTTATTAAGGTAAGGGCACCTTTTTTCGAGATTGGAAAAATGGCGCCTTATTTCTCGATATTCGAAACAGCTTATTAATGAGTTTTTTTTTTAAAAAGGTTAATAAATACCGGTAAAACTAAGAATTTATTGTAATTTGTTGTAGTTGTACTTTACTTTAGCTATACAATAATTCCGCGTTACTTTCCACATGAAGCAGACGTAAGCAGGTTCATCCTGAACATGTTAGGACATAATTGTATAACGTGCCAAAACATAGAGAAACTTCCGCGGTTTCTGATTAATTCAATAATTCGCAATGAACCACCTCCTTTGCTTTATGTTAGCCTGGTAATGATAAAATATTAAAGTTACTATAATGAGTATTGACTAATATAACAAATATCGAGAAACATACAGTCGAAAATACAGGTAACTAGGGTTTTTGTATAATCTTGTAAGTACCTATTCAATTAATAGAAAAATTATATTTAGTATTATTATACTATGAACAGTAGCGTTATTTTGCTGTAAATTTTATCCTAGAAGAGCTTATGTACCTTTGGGTACCTATCGAGAAAATGAAAAACTCCTATAAATATATAGCAGTAAAATATTTACTGGTCAGTTTTTATGAGAAACTAAAATTACTTATAATAAAGTTAGAAATTTATCTCGACTATCTCGATAATATATCGATAACTGAAAGATCGTGGGTTCAAGTTGGGGCTAACATAACATTTTTCACGTAAAACTTTTTTTTTATTTTAGCGACAAAATGAAAAAATACATGATAAAAGGAATAAACGAATTCTGCGTTATTGAAATTTTGAGATATTTATAAACTACCTATACGAGTCTTAGAATATCAATCCGCAGTGGAAAAGTACGTCAAATAAATCAGACTCCTCATTTTTCTTTACAATAGAAGAATTTTGACCTGCACTATGACATTTAGTACTGTTATATAATTCCTTACAATTCATACCCACTTGTCAATTGAATAATCCAATAAAAATAAACATAGGTATGAAAAAAACAGAGTTGCGTCCTAACACAGTTTATGAAGAAGGATTAATTATAACTCAAAGTTAATAAACCTAAACCAACATTATATGAGTCTATTCAATGGTCTAGACCTCGCCTAGATATTCAATACTCGTGAAATTCGACTCAACCCCGACGCGGACCCTATTAGTAACGGTTGAGATAATTACAAGACTGACATCGAACTTACAAAATGAACTCGAGTCTTTGAATCGTCAAAATTTCAACAAAGCGTCTGTAATTTATAAATATAATAGTATTCATGGAATATTAATTTATTAATCTTATTAAAATGTTATCAAAAAATTTGTTTTTGACGCCATTTCTAAACCTTCTACGTTATTGTTCTAGAATATTAAGATTCAAAATGTTTATATTTTTACTCTCCACTTATTAAGGATTCAAAAAATAAATAGGAATAATAAAAATTTATAACGTAAGTATTGAAACAGAAAATGATAAAATAGTCATCGAAAGACAATGAAACTTCTAAACTTTTAGGTATCAATATAAATAGGTATTTGATCTAAAATCTCATTCATACTAAGCAATATAATACTTGCGAAAGTAACTGTGCTTTTCTATATCTCTAAACCACTGAAAAAAATGTGAAGAATTTTGGTAGGAAGATAAAATAATAGGCAGTGGCGGATTAAAACCGCCTCTTGATCTAAAAAAAAAATAAAAAGACTCATCACCCTCCTTTCCCTATCATGAATATACCGATTTAGCTAAAAAAAAAATAAGGTCGTCACCTTCTTTCCCTAGCGCCCCTTTTGCACTCATGCGCCCCCTTATGCACTTACGCCTAGACACGTTCCTACTTTGCCTTAATGATAATCCGCCATTGATAATAGGACCTCAGTAAAGATTTTGGTTATTTCTTGGCGAGAGCATCGGAGAGAGCCACAAGTAGAAGTTATGCAGGATTCACGCTACATCGTGCCGGGACCGGGCCCCGTCCGACGCCCGGTTAAACATTATGTTATACATTTTGTATGAAGTAATTCATGCTTGTCCGTCCCGGCTGCGCACGGCCGAACCACGGTCAGACTACTTCATACAAAAGCATACTCATAATGTTTGTCCGTGGCACGGACGGGATCCGTCCGGGGCACGGCCCAGTCGCGACACGGTGTAGCGTGTATCCTACTTTATGCTATATCTTCAAGACAGTTTTACCAGACGCCATTAAATACCTAATGGAGCACTTGAATAAATCTAAAAGTGTATATCACAGCATATTACTTTCTGCGTCAAGGATTTTATGTTAATTAAGTGTTCTCACTTTGAAGAAGACTCGTGAAACCCCAACTTAATGGCTCATTTGCCGTCATTACACTTCTTAAATGAAATTCTTTTGTTTGTAATACATGAAAATGTTATAATATAAATGTAAAGCTTTTTTAATAGTTTTTGTTTTTATTATTTAATATATTTTAATTAAATTAGTTTTGAATTTGATACTTAAATGTTAGCGAAAAAATATATTTCTATACATATTACTAAACAATCCCTAAAATTGTTAAGATAGAAGTTAGGTAAAGGCAATAGTATTTTATTTTACTTTATTAATAATTGTTATAACACGGTGATAACGTAGGCAAAGGTTATTGTAGAGACACTACAAAAGATCTCTTCCAGTTAAACTTGGAAAAAAACAAACAGTATAAATATTACATACACAAGTATATTTATAATTAGTTATTTGTGCCTATTTAATAATAGTATATAGATTAATAGTAACTTTTTATATTTATAAAATAAGTCTAGCGAGTTTAAAGCTCTCTTATTTAATTTGTAGTACCCTGTTGTAAAAATAGTATGTTTATATTGCTTAATATTAACTACCTAATATGGTATTGATCCGTTAAGTTTCCGATATGTAAATATGCATATTGCATATTATAGTAATTATAATTTTTAATTAAAAGGCCTATAAAATATAATGCAATTAATTACACTTGTTAAAAATGTAAATTTCACTCTGTAATTAATATCCGAAAATTCCCACGTAGATTTGTGCATACGAAACACCAATAAAATTTAATACCCACATAAAAATCTACCCACTAAATGAAAGCAATTACCATAAAAAACAATCCGATCGAATCACAACAAGTTGTGAAGATTCATTTACAACTCATCTTATCAGGGACACATCGTATTAATTACAAACAAACCTAATTCCGAATCAATAAATAATTTCGGAGCATCATAAAAATACTTCGGAAGCCATTAAATTAATTAATCGAGATACGATTAAATCTACCTCCCAAATCGTACGCGGTAGCTAAGGCTCTTCTATTTTAATTAAATCACAATTTTCACACCTACGCATTCAGGGTAAAAAAAAAAATATATTTTGTGAAAGTGGGACAACTCGAGCTCACATGCGACAGATGTTTTCGCACCGGGCTTTTGAATCCGTCGAAACCAATCGATTGATATTTGTATTAATACATAATTAATCGGTAAAAATCGAGTTAAATTTTCGAGTAGAGCTCCGTATACCATACCCTCAATATGATAATATAATTATTTGCATGGTACTAAAACAATATCGTATTCATAAATCGGTAAAAATCAAGTGCGATTTGCGTATTGAGTTCCGTATATTAAATTCATACCTCTTATATTTATTTTATATTTTATTAAAAAAGGTCAAGTAATGAGAACAATAATAACAACAACAAGAGAACCCAAAGCGTACAAAGCTGAAGAATTTCTGACAGACATCCTTTGATAGGTGAAAGGTTTTTTTTTCATTATTTATACACAAATTTATTATTTACTAGCTTGTATATTCGATCTCGATAATGTAGATCTTGTTTTAAAATAATACTCGGGTGTTCGTAAACCTATGTCCATCTGAAATAATGTGCCTTACTATTTTGAACATATTTTTAAATAAAAAGAGGTAAGTTTGTATTGTATGTTTAAATATGTATTGAAATTGTCAATAACGTGACTAAAAGAAAAGATATACCTACATAATTATAAGATTTAAAAGATATATGATTTTAAGAAATTCGCTATTTCAAAGTCGTCGGATGAACGGAAAGTCGGGTGAAAGAAGAGACGGATAGTCGAACGGAACCCTAAATCATTTTGTTCGAGTAAATTATTTATTAGGCAAGTCATTAGTTCGACTGTACATGTTTATCTCGATATATTAGGTTGTTTGTAGTCAAACAGTTAAAAATATATTTGTTTTACTAACAGAATAGATAAATATTTAAATTTTAATATCAAATGGACGGTGTCAAATTCTTTTGCATGTTTATTGAATTTGACTATAAAATTATTTTAACACGATACTATTAAAAATTATGTGAAGAAAACATGTAGTTGATTTTTTTATATTTCAAAATCACGCCTGGGTTACATCTGTAACTACTTCAGAAGCATAAAATAGAGCTACATAAAAATATGTAAAAAATATTTTATTTTTATTCACATTGCTTACCTATTTCAGACGCCCTATGCTTCTCAATCTTCTCAATTTTTCAACACTGACAATTAAAACGTAGTTAAATAATATTTTTTTTTACTCTAACACTGTTGTAGTAATTATTCTTTGTCAACAAACTGCTAGTGTTTGTATTAATAAGGATGAAATGATAATGAGCAGTGTTGCTCTCCCTATTGCGGAATCCTCAAAAAACGAATAATAATATTATTCAAATGGTCCAGGTGTCCGTTATAACTAAAAACTTCAATAGAAGCGTACTCTATCAGAACAATTCCTTAGCTGACCCAATCACGTCAAAAAAACCTAAACCCTTTGAATAACTTAGCCCTTTTAAATTCCCACACTTATTCTTATAGCCATAGGGTTGAAATTTATTGTAATTTTTGATGTTTTAAACGCAAATGAACTTGTTTGTCCAACGGTCCATTGTAGTAGTGACCCCAGTACAACGCCATCTATTGACAAAGGATGAAATTATTCTTAGTTTCAAACAATGCCAGGTAAGCAGATGTGTGCAGATTTGAACAATGCGTTTTTATCGGACCTTTGTTGACCTTGCATAAATTAAAAATAAGTTTTCTAATAGAATAAATTACAGCAACCAATGGTTACTTAATACCTTGATAATTTAAGGTGTGGTGCACCAGGTGATGGGTACCAGGTGTCCCAGAAGGGCAAAAGTCACAGTAAAATGTCAATTAATATTCATATTATATATTTAAAAGCATTTTGATACATAGTTACAATAAATTTAATATACATTTAAACTTATAATGTATATTAAGTATACCATTACAGAATATACCTTTCTGATTTATTTTTATCATATAGGTAACCAACAAAAGTCCCAGTGCTCGGTGCGGAATAAATAGGGCACTCCCTCCGGCCGTGGGTGCGTAAGATGGGGGTCTCACGCATCCGTTTTCATGCGGCCAAGAGGAGGACCGCAGTCCGGTATAGCCGCGGACTGCCGCATGCCGGTTTACGCACCAGCGAGGGGGTTTTAGTGAGTGCAATCTCACATAACCCGACATCCCCCCCAGGTGTCGGGTATCTATGAAGATTTACCCTGATTCAACAAAAAAAAAAAAAAAAAAAAAAACAAGAAAAAAGGTAGGTTAATAAAATTCTCAGAATATTTTTTCATATTCCAAGAACAACTTGGCCAAGTGCGTGTTGAGCCACGCGCATGAAGGGTTCCGTAGTTTTCATCATAATATTATTATGAGGACATTAATTAATATGTATCATCTTTAAAATTAAGTAATTTCTTAACAACTAACATATTTATCTCAGTAATTTGCTATAAGATTTAGTCGAAATATTTCGTTTCACTTTGATCGACTATAACTCGTTAACTAATATAGCCTAATATAACTTAGCCGTGACAATTTTCTTTTTAAATTCACTATATTTTGTACTTAATTCATTTTTTTTTTTTTCACGTTTTTAGAAGCAACAGTTTAGTGGGTAGAGGAAGGAGAACACTCGACTCTAAGAAAAATTGACACTTAATATTTCGGTGCATATAACAGTGTCTCTTTCGGAAAAATGGTTTTCACTGACCTATATTACTTCTAAAAGATCTTTCAACGATACCCTACAACATGGGATAAATGAGAATAAAAATTTTAATCTCACTTTACACATAAGAGAGACACGTGATTCATATGTAAACTCATACCGAATCACAGCTTTCTAGTGTCAAGGGTCTCGGAGCAAAGCCGCGGACAGACAGACAGATAAACAGACGGACATGGCGAAACTATAAGGGTTCCGTTTTGAATACGGAACCCTAAAAAATAAAAGTAGCTTAAAGTATAGTAATCGAAACCGAGGTTGATTCAGATAATCAAAAATTCAGATAATGGAAATACACGGGTTAAAAAGAAAAACAAACTGTCAAACAGAATTAATTTTTATGGCTGGTCACATCTTTGTGACACCTCTGGTGCTTCAAATGTCCACGGGCGGTGACACTTAATACCAAATTGCTTATCTTTTCCCGATATTCTATTATGTACTTTAAAACAATCAGTTTTTGTATTTTTAACCAAACTGCTTATTTGGTATACCTTGGAAAATTCTGTTGTAACTAAATGGTAGGGGAGCTCGGAATGCTAAATTTGTAGTTACTAGAGCGTTGTGGGGACCTATTGGATTTTGAAGATTAGATGCTAAAAAG
>JAPEIZ010012848.1:0-12501 GCA_026122275.1 Junonia oenone
AAGTTTTAAACGCTTCTCCTGAAAAACTACATTTTTGCATAAGTGACAGTGTCGCACCGGGGGTGCGATATGTACATGTGTTAAAATTTCTTCCCGCACACGCAGGTTTCCTCATAATGTTTTCTTTCACCGCCGAGCACGAGATGACGCTTACATTTCGTTAAAATTAAACACAACATTATATTTCGAGAAACACAACAAAGCCTTATCTCGAAAACCGATCTACGATACCTCAAAAGAGCTCATTAACAATCGAAGACCGATACACTTTTCCGTTAAATGAAAACGCCTGTGTCTACATCAATAAAGCTTTTGCCATATAAAATTAATCGCAATTTCCAACTCGGTGTCGTTCGTAATTACTGGCGGAAGTGCGTGACGTCACGTCCGCAGTCAATTGAGCCACTTGTAGTACTTGTAGCCATTAGCGAGGTCAGGGTTTGCTCGGCTTGATTGTTTTATACCGTCTCCCTTATTTGAATACGATTTTATTACTTTCTTTTAGAAGTAAAAATTTCAACTGTGTTGAGCACTTTTTTTGTGAACGAAAAGCGTGAAACTTGACGTTACCGAACGCTTATGAAAGGTACTACCTAGCTATTTACTTTTATGCTATCGGTAGTCCTAAACAATGCGCAATTTTTCTCCGCAATTTTTCCAGAGATAAAATAGTTTAAGTTATAATTGATATGCATATAATATATAGATCTTATGTTCTACCAGTTTCAAAAATCGTGTCCTCATTTCTAAAATATAGCACCACCAAAGGCGACTATACAAAATATCCATTATTTTATTGAGTAACATTTTTATTGTATCACATTTGATTCAGACTGAAAAATACTAGTTCTAAAATGATAAGATTTATTCTAAAATCATGACTATACTTCAAGATCTACATTTCTAATTCAAATTTGCTTTTTATTCTTATATCAGACAAGATCTATATTTCTTTTTCAAATTCACTTTTCAAGCATGTATAAAGTATATATGTATGTATGTAAATGTGCGGTGGCATTGACCGCGCATTACGCAACTACTTGACATCAATAAAGCGCAGACGGACGGACAGACAGCGACCAAGTTCAACTTGTTATGTGATATCGTATTAGTTTGTTTTGTTGTTTGCGGGTGAGGACTTTTGTTATGTAGTGTTTTATAGTTGTAGAAGATGTTCTATGTTATTATGCTTGACTTTGAAATTTTTAATTCGAGTTATTTTATTGGTACCTACTGGGGTATTACTAAAGTAGTGCTTTTTAGTAAAAAACCCTAAGTTATACCTCTAGGTATAATTTGTTTTCCAAATAAAAATAATCTAGCGGTAAGTACAAACAGATTTCACCTCAGACTATAAATTATAGAATTATATATTAGTGTAGTATAACGTTTAATACTAACTGGGCCTCTAAATGTTAGCCTTATTATAAAAAGCCTAATATAAAATGAATTTTATATCCAAGATATAAGCTTCAGAAGCCATTTCTTTATCAGATAGCTTCTTAAAGTAGTACATGTCTAAAGTGACAATTATATTTAATAAATACGGGTTAGTCAATTTTTCATCATGAATGAGCGGACAGACAGACGGCGGTGAACGACCAGATACAAGTGCAATTGTTATTTGATACCCGCTATTTATTATGCTTATTTCATATCCTTTATATGTTTTAACTATATATTTTTTTAAATTCTAGTTAGGTATATACGTGCTAGAAAAAATATGAATGGAGGTAAATATATATTTAAATAGTTATATCTATGTAAACGAATTTAATAAAATTAATAAACATATAATTGTAACGTAAATATCTTATTTTTATTTTTGAAGGAATAGTTTTCTACAATTGACGATTTATTTTATATATACATATAAATATACATACATAGCAGGATGGAACGTATTTATCGAATAATGAACTATGAATAATATATTATTAAAAAAGGTGTAAGGTTTTCGAAAATAGGTAACTCTATACGAATTGTGGCAAATTAATGTTTATATTTTACCAATACGAGGCGGTTTAGGAAGTTTTTTAATGCATGTGGTGGCAGCAAGGTGCAGTTTGACACCATTTATAGTAAATTACAAGCCTTAAAAATTGGTGATTCGGGCTGTTAGGTTAAGACATTTATTTTGGTATTTGTACCCAAAGTTGTAGATAGAAAGGAATCAACGAAAACCGTAGATCGTCTTTCTCTCCCGAATTATTATAAGGATTTTCTGCACTATGAAATGAATTTTAACTGATTATACATACATACATATATAGTAATAGTTATCTAATTTAACTAAAAAAAAAACTCTACCAAGCATAGGATATCCAAGGTAAATTAGGTTTAATGTGCAAATAAGTATTGAGTTTTAGCACTTAATATAAAACCGGCTAATCCTGAAAAACCGTGTAGTTAACAAGCACTTTTACAACAGTAGGTAAGTGTGAAACAAAACGACAGGCGAGCCTTCACTACACCGCTATAAACCGCCGATATCAAATCACGAAACTTCTAAACGCTACAACGCATCATACTTTGTGGAAGCTTGTTTGGTGCAAGTGATAGCTGGTTTTATATTAAGTGTTATAAGAATAACTTACTGTCATTACATTTTAATGTTATTATTGTTCTACGTAGATTTTGCCCTCGGATCCGTTCGCGTGGCTTTCGATTAATTATCGCAACAAAAAGTAGCCTATGTCCCTCATAGACATTTGACAGACAGACAGATAAAACTACTTTTACGTTTATATTATTAGTATTGGTGTGTAAGAGTCAATTAAACCATAATTAAAATTAATATCCAATATCCCATTAATTTAACGTTACTTTATATAAGTAACTCGCATTTCTGCAGTAAAAATTCGTGGTGATAAAATGGTTAATTGACACTAAATAATTTGACAAAGCAAGACCATAATTGAAAAAGTTGTTTATTAAACAGTGATCACTGTACAAAAGAGGTTCTTTTATTTATTAAAATAATCATAAGTAAACCTCTAGTAACTTGGACCAAAGACTTTGTAGCGTGTTGTCTTGGCTTCCCGTGTTCACGCGAAGGCATGGTTCTCTATAAACTTACTTATACAACCTTCACTCCATAGAAATAAGGGTCGTAATGGAATGTATCCTATGGTTAATTCTACCGTGTGGAATATACAAAAATTGTAAACGCCGCCGGTTATGACTTATTTATGCCTATTTATGACTTTATTTACGACCCGTTTGATATGTTACTTACAGATTGTGTTTAAAATGTAATAGATTTAATGAACCGTCAAATTAAGAGAAATTATAGTTTTGGTGCGTGTGCTTTATGGTATGCTTGTTTTATATATGTATGTATGTATGTATATATGTGTTATTATTAGTTTCTCGTTAGTTTACTTTTTATTATAATAGCAGTATAAGTGTATATATGATTTTCTATTACCATTGTAACTTCATAAGTATCTATATTGAATGTGATTAGTCTTACTCAAGTTTATTTTGCTCGTACGACAGCAGTTAAATAGCAGTATTTAATTGTAAGCTACCCACAAGCGAATAAAGTAATTGTAACTATCAAAGGGTCATTTTAATGAACATACATTTCTGTATAATTTTTTATTTCACTTTTTTACTGACTTAAAAATGTCGCCATTTGTGTATCGTTTTCAATAATTCTTTAAATGAACAATAGTATATTATGTATGTATGTATATTTATATCGAAGTAGGTCCTATACAAATTTTCACCTACTTTTGACTTTCTAGAAATCCGTTCTTAGTAGATCTCTTCACAACAAGATAAATATTTCTACCGAATTCAACCTCTTGGTGTAATTGCTTCAGAAAGATCATGGTTCATCTATTTTATAAATATACATATACATACCCATGGGCGTAGCCAGGATTTGCTTTAGGGGTGGGTAAATCGGCAAATTTGGCTTCAGGGGAGGGGGGGGAAGCAAAATCGGTTTTGGTAAAAGACAATTTATTGAAAAATGCAAATAACAACATAAAAAATGAGTTTTTAAGCTCAATATTACTGTTTTTTTGGAAGGGCCAGCAGAACGTGTATAAAAATTTCGAAATAGATGAAACTGGCATCTGCCCCACCGTGGCTACGGCCATGTATATACCATAAAGGTACATAATTTTGTGGTAAAATGGCACCTAATTCGAAAAAAAAACAGCTATCAATAAATTACGCTCAATGAGGTACCTTTGCTATAGAATTAGTAAAAAAATATATTTGTCTATAGACTCTTTTATATATAAAGATTATTAACAATTGGAAAATTAAAAAAAAATCATCTAATACCTTTTTAAGTCAAATGGTAATGCGACTAATTCGCGAAGCCAACACATTGTGACATGACACCAAACAGAGGGTCTATGTATAGGGGTTGTCTATTCGGAGGGCGTCTATTTGTCTATTTTGCGCCGGACATATGTTGGCCGATAGGGATGATCTGATTAGGTCCGCTTTGGCGCGCAAATTGAGACCTAATTAAGGACCTTTACACAATCCGAATTTTCCGGGCGTATTAGCTCGAACTTTAAGCTCAATTTATCCTATTGTATACCGGAATAATTAATTTATTTTTTTAAGTACAAGGTTTTAAATACAAATATTAAAAAATAGTAAAATACGTCCAGTAGTATCTGTGTGTTAGTGTAAGAAACTTCTTTTTTAATTAATTGACTTTGTTACTACTATTCATTGTTAAAAAATAAATACGTAATAATTGTGTAGCTATTACCAATACTTCTGGTGGTTTTGAGGTGAATTTATTTTAAAGACCTAAAATGTTAATACAATTTACAGATACAAATGCAACCTAATCAAATATCTCTAACATTAACTATTACTGAAAAAAAAAACTTTATAAATCATTTTATAGTTTTTTTTTAAATCCACTATAGGTACATGCGTATGACTAGCACTCAAAATAAAATTAAGCAATACAATACCACCCTACATTGTTGTGGGGTAAGAGAGTAACTACTATATTCGTGCGTGTTGACCCGTAAGGGTGTGCAAGGCCAAGTTCAAGGACGGGGGGAGCTTACCCTACAGGTGGACTCTTACGAACTTTATCTTTTGATTCTTCGCCTTTTTTACCATCGAAAGTGCAGGTTAAAGGTTTGTGTTTACTATTTTGATTACTGTAATTCACGTTGTTGATGTCTCTATTGTGTTGAATTATAAGGGGTAAAGTTATACTGGTTTAGCTGAATATATCCGTTTCTACAATATCTTATACATTTTATGTAATTAGACGAAGTCTATTTAAGATTTCGAAAGAAAAAGGATCATAAGACAAATAATATCAAAATAATTCCTGAGATTTTGAATTCAATTTACAACATTCATGTCGCATTGAATAACGAATTAAGAGTTAATAATACAAAAGTCATAACCCACGAAATGTTTTCTAAGATTTAAGGCTATCGATGCCGGACGTTCTAATCAACACTGGCTAGGTTTGTAAACTTACGTGTACGTAGCGTGGTACAACACGTGATTGTGTTTCTAATGTTATACGTACGTAATATTAACTTGTACATTCCAATTTGATAGCAGAGGTTTTGGATGTCTGCGTGTTTTGGTTTGTTTTCAAAAGAGTGTAGTTTTAGAAACGATAAAAATATATTACAAGTAAGTTAAACTAAATATTTATATTAAGAAATACTCTGAAAATCTAATAAATGGCAAACCAGTTTTGGTCTGCCTATTCTTCATAAAAACTTTTTCTATTATATTGGAAGAGATAGAATCGTAAAAATTGTAATCTATTGTTATCAATTTACGGAGTAAAATTTTTTCCTTGAAGATATTTTTTTCTCAAATAGATTTCTAGACACGTTATTCGAAACGACTGTTAGATCCTGAGACAAACTCTTCCACTTATTACAATTGAGTATAATCTACGTCCTTTAGCCTCATTTATAATCAGAAACCACACTAAACTTTCACCTAATAGCATTAAGTAACTATAAAACTGTAAAAAGGATATCAGATTGTTATCAAAAGCGGACGTTCGCTAATCAATGTTGTTGTACTGGCTAGTGAGCGCCCGAACACGTGATATTCGCTCTGTGGAGACGCACGTGAGCTTGATTAGAGCGGTTTCAGATAAGCGAGTTTTTCTGCGCGTTTAAGAATAAGCGGTTACACGCGCGCTACATTTCTTTCTTCGACCTCCCCCCAGGAGTCGGTTATCTATGAAGATTTACCCTGCGTTGACAAAAAAAAGTTTATGTAAAGAAAAGATAAATGTCAGAAATCAACCCGATCCGACTGCGAAAACATCATCCCGAATTTTGACATTGTTTAAATATTTGTGTTAAAGTAGTAATATGAACATAACCTAATACTTATTTTTTCGTAATGGCATTTTGAAGACCATTAATTTGATATCCATATTGTTATTTCAACACTTCGTATGACAAAATCTGTCAAGCTGTTTGGGTTGTAAGGCTTGCTAAAGAAATAGATACACATAGTCACACTCATACATACATACATACGTTTGAAAATCATAACCTTCCTCTTGATGCAGTCGGGTAAAAACGCACATATATCGGAGTGTTCGCTCGAACCGGTAGTGATATCGTGTCAGAATGAACATAGATTCTGACGAAGAAACATTATTACATTGCCGCTCGCACAGCTTAGGAGCGTGTCAACGTTCATACAACGAGCGTGTGTCAAAAGGCGCGCCTATATTCGCTTTCAAAAACGAGCTTATACGCGCGTAAATTACGTTAATCTGAAACCGCCCTTACACTCGGCTCGCGAACTTATAACTAAGTTGCGCTCAAGTTTATGAATCAAGATACTGGGGTAAAATCCCTTTGGGTCCGAAAGTGAGTTGGTTATGTATGTTGCTTAGTGAGGTTTGAGTATTTTGATGTGTTTTAAAGCGAGTTCAAATAAGGGTAAAAGGTTTTTATGCAAGATGTGATGTAGGTATCATTAGCATTAAATTTGCTAATTCTTACTTGTCGGTCGCGTAAAATATTAGCAAGAAGCATTATCAAATTAATTTTTATGTTTTACTTTTGCTCCTGGCTCTACATCGACTCGATGTTTTAATTTGGACCTACAACTTATGCCAGTCTCATTTAGGTGACTTCAACAGGCAGAATTGAAATAGACTAAAAGAGAGAATGTTAGAATTACACGAATTTAAATCTAGACAAGCATCACTATGTTTCCAAGTTTTCCATTTAAATTTACAACTCATTTCATGCTCTGCGGTGAAGAAAAACTGCACGTCTCTAAAGAATTTCTCTGACACCCACAATCAAACGACTTAAAAATATAAAAAAGGAAGCTTATTTACTCAGTGATGGGAAATTTACAAACTGTTACGATCGCATTAGCTACACTCCAAAACTTTACAAAAAAAAAAACTAATTTTACAGGGAAATCTGATTGAATCTTTTGGGAAAAATTCCTACAGATTGGGCGTATTGTTTTGCAAATTACACGCTCTATGGTCTTTGATTTTTACTACATTACTATGGCAAAGTAATTGGGCAGTCCGAGGCGTGAATTAACAGCTGATTACCGGCGTACCGTGAAGCGGAACATTGCTTCACTAATCTACATGGTCCGATTTGTACCAAACCACATAGCGGTCTCACTGTACCACATCGGTAGCTCTCGGGTTGAGATGTGTTAAAGATTATGGGTATGCAAGTGTTGAATTGTCCTGCTTCTGTGTCAATTATGGTTACTAGCTTCCGTTCGCGGTTTTTACGCGTAGTATTTAGATAAACCTATAAAATTTTAATATACCTATATAAAATATTAATCTAAGATATAAACTGTATTCCTGTACACTTTCATTAAAATCTGTTGAGCAGATTTTAAATAAAAGGGCAATAAATATCCATCCATAAACCCTCACAAGTTTCATATTTATAATATTTAGTAAGTTGTAGTAATTGGGTTGAAATGTGTTAAAGATTGTGGATATATAAGGGATGGTGAAGTTAAATTGTGTTTTTGTGTACCAATTATGGTTACTAGCTTCCGTTCGCAGTTTCGGCCGCAAGAAAAAAAAGCTGTAGATAAAAATCTTCTCATACAGTATTTCCCTGTCTATCTCTTTTGTCTACTTTTATTTTTTCTCGAGTATGTTGGAAAAAATATCTTCTAGGGATAAGAATACCTTTTAAGCTTTTTCCCTTTGGCTTTCCCTACATGTGTTTGTCTTTACTATTATTATGAAGAGGAAAGATTTTTCTGCATGTATATGTAGCATGTATATGTAGCGATTAAACTCAAAAATTACTGGGCCAATATCAAATATTCTTTCTCCATAAGAATGTTTTATTATCTCTGATTATCAAAGGCAATTTTATATTTTAAGGCAATTATACATTTTTGACAATTTTTGTTTAAAAATAAAAATTAGCCTATATAATGTACTAACGTTAAATCTACATCACTGTAAAGTTTTATTAAAATCTGTTCAGTAGTTTAAATATTCGAATATGGATTAAAGTATAAGTAAAATTAATTGTGAAAATCGCATTAAAATTCGTTGTGTGTTTAAGATGGAGTTTGGATAAATTTTGTTAGGTATATTATACAATCCACAAGATACTAGAGATGTAGAGACAGACATGAAAGCTTGGCAAGCCGCGGCTACCACCTAATTAAGAATAAACTCTTAAACTTTTTCGTAACAATGATAATAATATATGGACAAATAATATGTTGAAGATTAAAAAAATATATTAACTATTAAGAATAATTGTGAATTGAAATAAATTATTATTACAGTAATATAATTTGTTGTCATAAATATCTAGTATTAAAAATTAAAATGTTTTATGTTAGTCATAAAGTTATTTACATTATTATAACTTTAAAATCACATAACAAATAAACATAACTCATAAACCAATATAGAATTATCTATTTGAAAAATGAACCATCAAACATCAAAAGTCAAAAGGAACAGCAAAAAAAAAAAACAAAAAAAAATCTTAATAAAATACATCTAACATATAAATTGAGCTATAGAAAAATGAACAAGCCAAAATTAGTCAAAGTCATAGGACAGTCGTGCGCTGAAGTGCATATTATCTAGATTCTAATTTTAATAAAATACATCGAATATAAATCGAGTTGAAAAATATCAAACAAGCCAAAATTAGTCAAAGTCATAGAACAGTCGTGCGGTGAAGTGCATATTATCTAGATTCTAGCGACCTTGACCTTTGCCGGGATGCACCGCATTTGCATATAGACGCACCCGACGGCGATGCGATTATCGCGAACTGGTTCCTATAAACTACGGAGCAACTGGTTCTACAAGTGACTGTCTTGTGGAAAAGTGATAGCGTATACGACGACGCGTATTAAAAAAGATTTTGTTTTTTTTTTTAGGTTCTTTACGTGCTAAGACTTGTTAGTGTGGGTTCTTTTTGATGTGCGTGTTTTATCATCATTTTTGAGTAATCTAGTTGTTTTTCTGTGAATTGAGTAATATTTTGGTTGTGGAAGGTTTTATACTTCTCAAAATATTTTGGTTATGGTATTAGTTTTAGCAATTATCTACATAAGTGTATTTGATTTAATATTGTAAATATAAAATTGAACATTGTATTTGGAAATACTACCTGCATTGATATATTTCTTAAACGTATGCCTGTATATATAAGATTATTTAAAGTTAGTTCAGTATGAAAGTAATAATTTTTACAAATTTTAATGTTATTATTATAATTAAGTAAACAAGGTTTTCCCGCGTAACGCTCTATAATTTCCGCTTGCAAATGCGCGGGGAATTTTGCCACTTATTATTTTTTTAAGAAACAACACATTTTTGGATAATAAAATACTTGATGTTGAATGTTAACAGCAAAATAATGTTATTTTTTTTAAATAAACCTTTAGTAAAAAAAAGGTAGGTATTATTATAAGACAACTTTTTAGAAGATTCTGTACGCTTCAGTAATTAGTAGAAATGGCAATTAAAATTATCAGTCATCTTATTAATGTGCTTTATGCTTAAATTATTGAAACAATAATAACAAAGTATATTCAATTTTAAATAAATGTAATAATAAAAAGGTCGCGAATGTAACGAATGGATTTGTGTGAGCTTTTTTTAAAAACAAAAACGTTTAATGTATTATATTTCACAAGATTACAGTGTATACTAAATAATCACATATGCGTAATATGCATTTTGATACTATCTATGTTTACTTCAGATATTTTTAATATTTAACTTTATACCTATTGTCATTTTTATCCGCCAACCCGCAGTGGATCAGCGTGGCCAATTAAGCTCCTTAAGCTTTTACTTAGTAGGAAAAGAGGCCTTTGCCCAGCAGTGGGATATTTACAGGCTGTTACTATACTTATACTAAACCCCAGGTTTTCTCTACACAATATTTTTTTCTATTAATGTTTATTTTACACCTACATCTACCTATGTATATCCTAACATTGGCTGGAAGAAAATGCAAAAGCGCCCGCTTTAGTTAATCATTTGTTATTTTACAACAAAGCATTTAAATAATGAAATTGTACAATATTTTACCATGTATACAATAATTATTTATTAAATAAATTAAACAATGTCCGTTATAAAAATTTAAGAGAATGACAGACAGACTGAACAAATAATAATGACGCCCACAACACATTTTTACATATTTTAGACGCATTTATGCACAGACACGTCTTCGTAAAAATTTTATATACTGTAGATGATGACAGAGCTTACCAGTTAATGGTAAAAAAGACAAAAACATCTATTAATCAATTTTAAACACTTAAAATTGATACCTTTAACATTTATGTAAAAAAAAACAGTATTGAAATAGTGGATGACGTTATTAACAACGGATAAAAAGTTGTAGGTTTTATATTTGAATACAAAGTCATCCGGCGGACTTTTAATGTCAAATAATATGATTATTGAAAATATATTATTTTATGGTCTATGTTCAATTATTTCTATTTAGCGGAAATTATTGGCGATTATTATTAGTTAACATAATTAAAATTAAACTTTTATTTTTTTATAGCAATTTAATAAACTTTTAAGGATATTTTATTTGTTATAAGGGTAGGACATATTATCATTATATAATCTGCTAATTTCATAATTGGATTTTAGATATTTTGAAATTGAAATTCAGATACACAAGTTACAACAAGTTTTATAAATGCATAGTCATAAAGTAATGCGATATTAGACAACTTTGATAAATTAATACAATTTATGATGCACTTAACATATAACGTGCTTCAAAAAGATGTATGATTATATTATATTTTTAAATACTAACATTTTATAATGTATGGAGTTTGATAATACTTCAAAAAGTATTATTGGTCACTAACTAAAGACTACCGCTTATTGCTCTACCAAAACGAAAATTAAAAAAATATTATTTTCAAAGTCAAAAAAAGTATCATGTCATTTAAAAAATGATTTACAGGGATACGATTTTATATCGAATAAAATGTTTAAAAGCAAATTAAAATTAACTTTTAGTGTGGAGTTTTGTTTTAAGGAGATCCGCGTCAGTTTATTACCATCTCGTAAATAAGTTACAAAAAAAGCACTAAAAAGCTTGTAATGTTATTGTCGCGTTCGGCCGAAGTCAGCGTATCTGACCTGTATATAACTTTTATAGTCTGTGCAGTAAAAAGAGCGCGTAATAAAAATTAAGAGGGATTCCACTGTGATGGAATTTACATATTTATTAAGTAGCGACGTTTTTGAGTTTTTTTTCTATATTAGATTATTGAACGAATATTATGTATTAATTTTTTTATGTAGTGGATACTAAATATTTTTTTCTTTAAGTAATAATTGAATTTTATTAAGTAAGGTAGGTAGGTATAATGTTTGTAAGCATATATATTTTTATGTTTGTTTTTTATTTAAGTTTTATTTAAGAATAAAAAAAAAAATATTTAGTTCATTGAATTCGCATTTAATTACGTTATTATGATGAGGTAATATTAATTAAAATGGTTATTAATTTGGAATTAAAAATACTTTGTTTTTTATTGTTCAGCTACTTTAAAATAAATAATTTAAAATAATGTACATATGTATTAATGAAATATTAATTGTATTAATTTCTTATTGCTAAAAATTCTAATATTAATAATAATTTAGTAATTAAAAGCGATGTAACCATATTATTATATTTTGCAACGCGTTCGATTTTAAATATGTAGAGTTTGAAGTTGGTTAATTTTGGCGGCATTTTCGAATATCGTTGAGTACGTACCTGTGTGACAATAATCTTCCAGGTAGTGCCTCGCCGCCCGCTGCACGATCGAGTAGTACAGGCTCACAGAGGATGCAAGCGCCATCTTCTCTTCCCTTCTCTCTACTTCTGTCCGTCGGTCTGTCCGAGCGTGTTACAGTTTCATTCGAAACGAAAAAAACTCAAATGTAAACAACTCAAACCGTTGTAACTGCATTAGTTTGTGACGTAAAATAAACGAACAAATCAGGGAACC
>JAPEIZ010017137.1:0-12376 GCA_026122275.1 Junonia oenone
CACTGTGCTAACTTTCGAACGCATCATCACAAACGATCCGCAAACAGATTGAATGTGGTTTCAATTATTTTTGCTTTTCTATCGCCTTGGCAAAGCTAAGGGTGAAAGTACATAAAATACATTTCGTATTTTATGTACTTTTCAGATCGTCGAACGATCGTCAGATTTTGAATAATGTCGTACTTCTTGATTTCTTAATACTCTCTTTCATTTGATAACAGCTCATTTGAGACAAGTCGATTAACATCAAATCTTACTTAACTGCCGGAATCTCGTAATATCGTTTATATAAGAGAACTGCTCAGTATATTTATTTTAATCTCTCATGTATAATTTAATTATTTAAAAAGCAATTAAGGTTTTAATAATCTTTTCCATATTATATATAGTGATTATAGAAGCTAATAAAGACACCAGTGTAACATATTTCAAGTTTGATGTTTCCGCAATTTTGTGACCAAGTACCATGAATATTAAAGCTGTCCTATTATATTTCTTTTCGCTCTACAAAGCTAATTGCCCAACGAATGTGTTATGACTGTGTTGAAAAGATAAAAATACTTTTATATCGCTGCGTAAATCTTAAAAATAAGCGTGAAGGAAGTGAAATAAAATCGCAATTCTCAAATCAAATTATTCATATTCTCCAGATAAAACTCTTAAAAAATATGTCGTAGTATTCCATAAAAAAGAATTCGTCTTCATTTTTATAAAATTGACGACAAACGCGAAGAATATAAGAAACAAAAATAAGCAAAATATTTATTGTAAACAGTTAGAATTTTTTATCCTGGAAACTGTTTCGCAGTAAAATAATATTACAAAAATTGTAAATCTGATTTGAAGTTGAAATTCCGATTTGCGAGTGGAGCAAACCGCGAGATACTGCTTGATTAGCGAAGCGTCGCTAGTTCGCATAACGGGTCCGACATCTCGGCTCTTGAGATCATTCACATTGGACTAGGTCGTCAGCGAAATATTATATCTAATGTTAATGAAATGCATTATCACATGTTATTGCTTTACTTGAACTTTACTTTAAAACTAACCTTAGTTAAAATGAAATAAAACTATGTCAGAGTAATTGTGAGAAATTTTCGTATAACGTGAACTAGGTAAAACGAATTCATTTTCAAGTTTTTCGTTTTGTTTCGATTAATGTCATTGATCAAAAATCAAGTACAAATATCTTTAAAGTTTAAGAAAAAATGTGTCTCCAAAGCGTCTGGAACGATTTAAATCCAATTTTATATATTTTGATAAGGTCTAGCTTTTTAAGTAAACTCCTATCGAGGTGATCAAACTTTGCTCGAGATTTTATAGCGCCATATTTCCGAGTTTTGGCGTAGATCTATGCTAATATTGTGAAGATTATATTGTTTGTTTGTTTGAAATGAATAGGCTCTGAAAGTATTTGACCGATTTGAAAAATTATTTTATTGTTTGGAAGCTACACTATCCCCGGTGAACATAGAGTGTATTAAATTTTGAAAAGTTAAATACCCGTGCGAAGCCGGGCTAGTATCAGATAATTGTAAAAGCAAAACATTAACAAAATACAAAAAAATATCGAAATCAATCTAGCCGTTTCTTAGATAAACAAAATATCTTTATATATAGGTACTTATTTTATTTGGCAAATAGATGAGTACCTATAAAGCTTTTTAAAACTGTTCACGTAGGAAAAATTAATTACTTAGTACAATTTATAACAAGATACCTGCTAATTAAAATGAAAAAGAATATTGTGATTCTTAACAGTATGTACAAAAAGATGACCCAACATTTATTTGTACAAAATCCACCATCATATATTTAGTTATCCATCCCTGTGATCAACATAAATATCAATATGCTTTTATTTATCTTTCCAGGTAAATGGGTTTTCGATTGCCGAAGGGAGCTATCGGATATCCGATTTGCGTACTCAGGTATTAAAACCCCGCTCGTTCAAATACATTGAATAAAGAAAAAGCTACGCCTCTCACTTTCTTCGAATTATATCTTTTTGAACCCACGTGTGTGTAATGTGAAAGTGAATATTCGACAAGCAATTCTCACCGTCCATTCCACAATTATTGCCTACCAGTTAAAGCTATTGAATGTCCGAAACACCGCCACTCGACTTTCCCGTTTGTGTTTAATGAAATCCACGAACAACGCTCGGTTTTCATACGTAATAGTTATTGACCAATACGAAATAAATATTGAGTGCGTAAACAAAATGCGTTTAAAAGTTATTGGTTTTTTGTGAAGGTTTTTTGCCCAATAAATTATTATTTTAACTTGGTATGTTTAATACATGTCGTTCCAGCTCTGCTATATCTAATCAAATGTAATTTAATGTACCAATATGTGTTGCTACATACTATGCGTTTAGATTTACTAGTAGTTTTTTTGGGTTAAAATTACCGTAGTAGGTACAATGTAGAAGATGTAACCCCTCGCAACTTCAGAAAGTGTTAATTTAATGAACATAATTTATTATAGATAACAGAAGTGTAAATGCTTCTAAATACTACAACGTCAGTTCAAAAACTAAAACCCGGGTACTTAAAAGTATGAAACGAGAAATACAAGAGTCGTGGTCGTATGTCATATACTCGAAAAGATATAATTACAAGAATTCCAACGATTTTCTTGTGAATGAATTTTTAACGTCTCGAATAGGTGGTATATAAGCCAAAAGATACTATCAAGCACAAAGACGAGTTTAATTACGTACAACGTGTATATTATATATAAATGTTCAACGGAACTAAGTATTTTTAATCAAACTAATTTTTAGGAATGTTAAAAAAATTAATGAACCTGAACTTATCCTGCGTTAAAGCGCTGACAATGTTTTATCAGGCTTTAGCGCCTTTCTCTTATTTCATTTGCAGGAAAAAGCTCTTAAGATATAATGTTAAAAAATAAGCTCATTATTTTGTCGTCTTTATACGGACAAAAATTCATGAAACTTATTTTTAAGCTAAATAATTTCTCCTATTAATTATGAACCTACTCACAAAAAACTTAACAAGAACTGCCATTCTTTCCAATATATTCTTTACTTATAACACTGATAAATATTCATACTTATTGACTGTAACATATCCCTTTTGACACTGACACCGGTAAATATGATAGACATATATGCTCCAAATATTGGCATTGTTCTTTCAACCGTGAAACTTTATTTTCTTACAGCCTCTTTTTCACGATTTACCGATTAAGCATCCATCACGCGTCCTGAAATCTAAGACGTTTGATGCGTACACACATGTTACAATATCGTACGATACAGGGGTAACACAAAAAAAATATATTCACAACTTATTGTAAACAGGCATATGTCTATTGAGCATTTTGTTTATTTTAGTCGTGCGTAATATTGCATCAAAAGTTACTCGTTGCATCGTTGTTGTATCGAAATAAATTACTTTAACAATACAATACATATTCCTGGAGGCAATATTTAAAATTATTAAATCTACTGCGGTTTAAAATTATTACTATTCGTTTTCAATAAACGTATTTATTCGTTCGCTTTCGAATTGGTGGCATGATTCCAGTTCTGCTATTTATTGCTCTGGATTTTTGTTATCTGCATATTATGTTGGTATCGCATACAGGGAGACAATGATATTTTTTAGGCGTTTTTGTTGCGATTTCGCATGAAATGGAACTCGAGCGCGATAAATATAGGAAATTATTCTACGAGCATTTTCAAATGAAAATTCTACCAACCGTAAAACAATTTTCATATAGATGATTGTACTAAAATATTGGTATGGGATGAATAAAATACAATAAATATAAAATACAATTTGGTCTCCACAGAACAAAATAATGTGCCAATTTGATCACATTTTACGGCTGACGGAGGGTAGCAGCGAACGTACCTAACAAAAACGAAGAATGATTTGAAGATTATTTTTATAAACAAATAGTTCTTAGAAAAGTGGATTTTCAGTTTTAGAGTCGTGATTTATAATATTTGATTTAATACATATATTATTTAAAATAAGCTATTATTCATTCTATTTTACTGTTTTTGGAAATGAATAAACTCTGGAATAACTTTTTACAGTATTCCAGTTTTGTAAATCTTTTTACAATGATTTGACTGTGTTTTTTTTTTTACTTTGATTGTGTTTTGTTTTTTTTTTGCAGTTCGTAAAACACAATTCGAATAAGCTCTTAATTTTAAAGATTTTTTTAAAAGTTATTTCAACATCACCGAACATACGACGGGCGGAGTCACCCTAGGTTAAGTGATGATCGTGCCATATGAATAATTTGGTATCTAGTGTAGCCATGAATGCGTTGACTGGAGAAAAGGTTACGGTTCTCTCACTTAACGTACAAAACACGGTTAAATATTTGCTACATACTTCAAACCGATATTCCGTAAGTGGATTGTTCAGCCCCAGTTGAGGTACACAACAGTAAGGCTCTACGCTTTATTCCAAAACTAATTTTCAAGCAGAATTATCTCTTGCAAAACAGCTATCCGTCATATAAATTTGTTTATCAAACATTTGTAACGGCACTATTATTGCACGTTATGTAGACCAACATCGACAAAAATAAATTATTTGACAGCTATTAATATTCAGGACGAAGTAATCTAGGATCCCGTTGTAACCTGTCCTTGTGTGTTTTATAACGGAAACCATTGACACACATTCTCGACGATTATATGCTATATAGTTGGTTATAAGGACTATGCGTTATATTATTTTAAACAGGACACGCAGATAATATTATAATTGCGTTGATATCCCGGATATAAAGCGATAATTTTTATTTCTTTTGGAACGTCTACGACAAGTTTTAAATTTAGTTATACATTTCATCATAAGTACTCGTATTTTTATTTAATGACTATTATTTTGTTTCCGTAATAAATATAGGTATTTAAGGACATTGCAATTTTATTACTATTATGCAACTTTTGTACATCTCGTTCTGTTACGATACGATTTTTCCTTCGTTATAGCATTTAGAATGTTGGAATTTAGTCATATTAGTATCCCACAACAGTGACTTACCTAGATTCCAAGGCATTTATCAGTTGTATTTGTAAGTAATTTAATACAATTTACAAACAAGGCGAGTAACACTTTTTTTGTAGTCAATACCGCCTCTGATTGTACTTACGATACGATTGAATGAAATTCTTCTCAAAACCGGTCTAGCAAGCGGAGTTGTGAAAATTTTTATCGCATTTGCCTAGCATGAATTTAAAAGCGTGAGAGACTACAATCATTTCAAAACGCTCATTCAGTACGCAATAATATAGCTTAAGGAGGTCACTTTTAAGCAAGCTTCTCATTATGACAATGGTCAATTAAAAATTACCTCTCGCCCTAATTCTGTAATCTAACGGTATTTGGGATTAACAATTACATGTGTCTGTGTACATTTAGAACCTCATATGATATACTATTTCCATCTTTGGGAACCGTATGATTAAATTATAAATAACTTTTATTTTTTGTTAAAATCCAACAAGACGCTATACTTTAAAGGTCATTGTAAATTTATCACACAAAAGTTCTGATCAAGATTGAACCTACATTGAGATTAAAAATACATGATATAAAAATATTTTTTCGTTATTACTGCGGACAACTTTATATCAAAAATAAATATGCAACGTTTTATTCAGTATTTTTTTTTTCAGTTTAAAAATCAGCAATTGTGCTTACACATACTATAAAGATATGTTAGCCCGATTATTATTATTTATGATTACGACAACCAATGGTTACCACACATTACCACAAGTACAATATTTTGTGCTCAGACTGAATATAACAGTGTATTTTTGCATTTGTAATTGTATAAGATTGAATTACAATTTGATGAAATTGAAAAAAAAACTAAGATACACTTTTTTACGATCCCTATTTTTAAATAAAACACTGACAATGATCTAACATTGAAAATTAGAAAAAAAGGTGGTTTTAGTCACAAAATGAAATGAAAATATTAAGTTATCTGACCATACTATCATTATGAAATCATATTTAATTTAGAATGAGATAGCATCTTATAAAATATTAAACAGTAGACTTTCTTTTCGACTGATGATATAATCGATTTCTTTCAGAATTCCGCGATGACATTAGAAAGTTAGAAGAGCAAACAATATCAGAACGAAATATTTTTATGATATAATATAAACGAGAGCTGACCGTAATTAATACTTAATTATTAAGATATGACGATCGCTTGCGCGTAAATAAAATAATACTTAATTTTTTAAGATATTTTGTTTTCTTTATATACCTAACATGAGAATTAAAAATGCATCACGTGTCAATTTGCCGTGTAGCATTGCTTACTTACAAATACATTTTACTGATTCATTCAATTTTTAACATAGACAATATAGTATGATAAAATATATTAAAATCAACTAAATGTGTTTTTCTATACCCTTCATCTGATTGTCTATATTTGTTACTTGCTGTGTGTTTATTAACTTAATAAAATGCACTGCGTGAAAAAATAAAAATATTTTTTGCGAGATGCGAGCCTGGAAAAGATCACTACCAAGTGATAACGCCGCCATTTGCATACTTCTATAATTTGTTTTTAATCGTAAGTTATTTTTTGTATTCATTTTGTTTTTACTCCATTCTTAAAACAAATAGGAAATACATTCTGCAACGTAGGGACTTCCTAATGATTCATCATATCTCTCTTACGTGCCCTCGTGGCCTGTTCTCACGGTGTCTGAGAATCGCTCCCATTGTCTTCCTCACTGCGCTTCTACACTATTTAATAAAGAAATATTATTATATGTATGTACATCTTACTTTACTTATTTACTTACAAGTGTTTGTAATTAACAATAATTATAGTTTATTTTGGCACTCTACGGTTTTACTTCATTGAAACAACTCTCAAAAGTTAACATTGTTAAATAAAATTTATTTTATCAAATAATTTAAAAATATTTGCATATATGTTCATTTAAATACGAATAAACCATGAAATTATATGTATTACTACTTTTATTTTAAAGTATTTAACTATTAACTAAGGTATAAAGGCTTATACATATACAAAGGCATCACTAGCTTCAACAACAAAAACTATCTAATTATGAATACTTTCTCATTATAATCATCTAATCAAACAAATATTTATAAGCATGCAATTAAATTCGCCTTAAAACGTCTTATAAGTCCGAAATAATGGCAATCCGACCAATAAGAATATAGCGTAATAATGTGTCAATTTAGATAAAAGAGATTTTTATATTTAGAGGTTTTTTTGGGCGGTGAAAGCAAATTTATTCATCTGAATTTAGAAATCCCCGAAGGAAATAAATATCTCGCAAAACAAAAATTCTATTTAAAATGCAATTAAACACTATTTATTGATATTGTAATGATTACAGTATCGTATCAATATATTCGCTTTTCAATGATCTCTAAAACATTCAGTTTCCTTATAATATTGCTCCATCCGTACACTTAATATAACTGGATACATTCGTTTCCCTTCTTGCAACACAAATAATTAAAAAACTTGTGAGAAAATCTGCGCAATTATCAATTATCGACGTAATGATAAATAATCAAATATGTAGTTGAGTGATGATTGTATGTCAGTATTTCCTATGTTTTCACTATTGCTTGAATATATAATATTTTTTACTTAAATGTTCTCTCTAATGAAAAAATGGAAGGAAAGTACGTGGCATACATATACCTACTTAAATACTATATAAAATTAAATTACATTCAGATAGATGCCATTGTTTCTTAAATTTAAAGCCGGTCACATAATATATTGAAATATAGTTCTTAAAAATTTAATATACTGCTATTTTTTTTAAGTATTGTATTTATTGTAAGTCTCACGTCATTGAAATAAAAGAACACGATTTTTAAACCGGCTTCAAATCATGATATCATCGTTATGATGACGAAAGTCCGCTAAGCGAGTGTCGGTGCAGCGACTCTGCAATAGCGACATAAGAAGTTAAATCCGGCTAAGCATATAAAAAATACAGCATAATTATTTAGTTACAGCAAAAATGTAGTACTATGCAATATCCCGGGCAAAGTTTTAATACACATACATGGAACTTAAAGCTTTATTTTGTGTTTGTATTTTTATTACATACAAAATGGTTACCTATAAGAAGAACTGAAAATTTTCATTTTACTAAGAACTCACAAGGAATAAAACTCAAAGTAATTTAAAGACAAAACAGCTATAAACCATTACTATTAAATATTCGTTAAGCACGTAGCAGTCCAACCACAATACATTAAGAAACTTCTCTCGCTCCAATTTGGGTAAGCCACCTAATGAATTTTGCTTCTTTAAAAGCCCATTAGCAACGTACGTGACTGCAAAATACCGGCAAATATTTTATTTTCCACATTAATTTGCCCAAACCCTCGGAGCTATCGTTCCAAAAGAGCGATTAATTGCTTGTTATAAAGATTAATAAAGGTAAGCGTTACGCATTTCCCAAATTATGTACTCGTACACTCTTTCAATAAGTACATTAATTTTGGGCAAATTTTCTGACATAACAGGAAAGGATGTTAATATTTGTTAAATTTAGGTAAATTTATTAGGATCTACGTGGTCTTTTTATGTTTTAATCAATTTTATTAAAATTTTAATTAAATCATATTAATGAGTATTGTTAATCATTATATTATTTATAATTAATCGTATTAAATAAAATTTTCAAAGTTGATCAAAGTTTTAGCTTAATTATAAAGTAGAATTTTCGTCTACATTCAACTAATATATTTTATTTGATTAACAAAATATAAAACAGATGATTCTTAAGCAATATCTTCTTTAAACAATGTAAACTTTTGTTTGGGAGCAATTTTGATGAAGTTAACATCAATTACGCGTGCTTAGTAAAATTAATGCGTTTAATTACTTAACTGAAATTCGTGCTACTATTACGCCTGCGTTAAAGTTAGACTTAACAAATTACTACTACTTGCGGAAACTGACATGTTAACAAGTGCTTAATTAAAGTTTACAATGACACATACATAACTGGATAATACAGAATTTACAAACGTCCGTACAAAAGTATCATTTAAAACTCTATTATGCAAAAATATTTTATAAGCTATTTTTATTTCTATAGTAGCATTTTCCTCAAATTTTTTTCTGATTTGGAAACGGTTTTCGTGTGTCTTTAATTGATATGTAAAAAAATAATTTTGATTTGTTTTTTTCTTTTATTTTTTATCGATAAAAAGCCTAATTGCTGAGGCCCCCAATATTAAACATTTTTTACCTGAACCTATTGTTAAGTTATTTGTATGTTGTGACAATTTAATATAATGTACTGTTTTTCTTTGCAGATTTACGATGTTGATAAGGTGTCGGGCGGCACTGGGTGTCGCCGTATTCCTCGTTCTGTTTTCTTCTACATTATCAGAGGTGAGTTCTTAATATACTCGTATCATTAGTAAATTTATAATTATATTTTAAACTGAAATGTAAAAGATATTCCTTTTTTCAATTCATACCAAGGCCTATCGATTATGGTATTACAATAAATATCAATTGACTATAAATAACTTATTGATTTCATTCAAGTTAAAAAAAATTGGTAAAACTATTTTATCTCGAACTATACTTGTATAAAACTATTTTTCAAAAGTTTAAAATGTGTGCTTTGTATGTGCGAAATAAACCCAGAAATACTAATCATTTTTTTAAAATATCCATTTTTAAATTAATAAAATCTGCGTTAATATGGGAGAAGCAGCTTGCAAAAGATATTAATATAAAAACAACAACATGAAAAATGCCACTATTTTATTGTTTTAAGCATCACTCAATTTTTTATAATATTATTGTTTAACAGTACTATAAAATCGAACATTTATAATATCGTGCAGAACTATTTTAGAGTTATTTGGCCCAAAACTTTTGCCGGGATCTAAGGAATGTTACTGAAGTAATTCATAAAATGCTTTTGAAGTTCAACCCAAAACTTTATATAGGTATTATATAGGTATTATAAAGTGTAACAGGTATCTATTCTAGATACCTGTTACACTTTATAATTTGCACTGTTTGCCCGCTGTGTGACCCTATCACTAACCTCCATAGGTTGGCTGGAAGAGATCTCTTTTAGAGATAAGTCCACCTTTGCTCATGATCTAACTGTGTTAAGTATTGTAAACCACTCTATTGTGCAATAAAGAATATAATAATCAAAAATCATTTATTATTTTAATTAGAAAAATCGAATGTGACATAATAACATAATAAGGAAGTGATTATTCATACGTTAATCTAAACAACGGATTAATATAAGCTTAGCTACTCCGGTAAAAGTTCAAAGTTAATGTTGAGGGCATGTAGAGTAAATGTAAATAATTAAATAAAGTTCAATGATTATTATTTACGAAATAAAAATTATAATATCTTAATTTACTTATTCTAATAAAGTTGTATCTTCTAGGGAAAAGTAGCATACAACCACGGCTATTTTACGGGATTTTCTTGTTTCATACTTTTCAGTAGTCGGGTTTTAGTTTTTGAACTTATTTTTATTCATTTCTATTGTAGTTCGTTTCTTCCTATGGTTCGATCACATAGTTCTACTGATCGAGTCAAAGGCAACAATTGCTAAAAAAACCTTTATTCTTTAAATACTGGACTGTTGATTCTTTTAAACGAGTTACCTATCCTTGTCAAAGAAAGGTATTTCATTCTAGGGTAAGATCACAATAACGTAAAAACAACCTTTTGTAGTAAGTAAACGTAAAGGACCGGAGGTTTAATCATGTCTAGTATCGCCATAAAATACATGTGTAAAAATTCTCGAACATAAAATTACATTTTTATTTAGCAGTTAGCTTTTGTATGCGTCTTCTCGTTCGGTATAATGTTGACCTCATTTTTCTATTTGTCCATTACAGAACGTGGTTTAAAAAAAACCCCGAAAATTAAACTCAAATTACTTGTCATTAATTAATGTGTAAAAATATAACAAAATTATAGCTTCGCTTTTAAATTAAAGTGCCTCAATGAGCCATAACAGTTTATTATACGTCGACATTTTAAATGAGAACTGAACTATTGTTAAGCCGTGTAGTTTAACAGTCTGGATGGCATTACCCGTGTAATTAAAACTGTTAAATTTATCGTCACGGCCAGTCACGATATTACCGTGGACATTAAAAAAATTGAAAATTCATACCATTCCCCGTAATTCATTTTAATATTTTCAACATCGCAACAATCGCAAAATAATGGAACGAAGCAAGTTTTTACTTTAAATCCGTATTTACAGTATAGTATATTATTTATTTTGGAAATAATTATTTTTTTTTTATCATTAAATATAAAATGCCTTACAGTGATTTTAAATTTAATAATTATATGCTACTAAATTCACAACTTCAAGGGCGCTAACTTAGAGCAGACTCAGATCTTGGCTAGTTACCTAAAATAGATTAAAATCTAAACAACTTTCATCCTATTGAGGTTGATGCAAATTGGCTACTACGTAATTTAACTTGTTAAACAAAGTTTGGCGTGAGTGGCACTTTCAACACTATTTAATTTGGTAAAAGCAATAATGTTAGCCGCATATTTTGTTTGTGGGTACACAACACGGCTATATGAAATTGTCGACTTTGTGCTGTTGTAATTATGTAACGCTAAAACTATTGATATATACCATTTACTAGGATTATATGAATTAAAAAAAATCTAAATACTAAAGCAATTTTAATAATCATGATTTTATAAAGTAAAATAAACTTTTACTTCCTTGTCCTTTGTAGCAAATATTTAAAAATTTTAAAGCTTAATTAACGATTCTGGCTTAACAATTAATTAATACTGAAATAATTTGGACGAGTTCGCATCTACACAGATGGTAGAGTTTCGTAGTCATTCATGCAAATGGCTTGAACAAAGTTATTTGTGCCGTCGCCTATAGATATTTTGTGAGGGTGAAACTGCATAATAAAAAAAAAAAAACTAAAAATAATCACCAGATGTCAGTAATATAATTTTAATTGGATCGGAAATATCAAGTTTGAAAAAAAACTTTTATACAACATCATTTTACAGAGATTTTACTAAAAATATACTGCTAATACGAAAAAACCATTTACAATATTTTCATAGAAATTATAACCGAAATTACTCGAAACCTAAACGCCGAAACAAAGAATGATTAAAATCATAACCGACAAAGACATCGTACAAGCAATAAAAAACCATCTATGTATCTGCGAACTCATCTTCAGAAAACCGAATACGTGAACATAATACGTGCATACATTTTGTTTGTTGCATTTTAAAGTATAACATACAATGAAACCTGTTCCACCCGGTTGGAACGGTCCTAAAACAATAG
>JAPEIZ010019293.1:0-12354 GCA_026122275.1 Junonia oenone
AACTTTTTAGTTCATTTTATAAACAAATAATAAAAGCTTGTTTTTAAAAAGGTTTTTTTTTCTTTAATTTTATTTTTTTAATTTTTTTGAATAATTTTAATACGTCTATGTTTTCAATTCTTTAGCCCACTTTGTTTTCCTAGATTTATCCTGATGAGTCACAATGGATCATTTTAGTGCAATTGGTTAAAGTGTGTTAGTCATATACCTATATAAATATTGGTCCATTACTATTCTTCCGGTGTGGCTTGTACATAATCATGTCTATACCTACTCTATACTAATACGGAAGCGAATATAGGTTCGTCAAGGCCTCCAATGGCGTCGCTTCACTGCTCCAATTAGCATACCTATTACTGTAACAGAATATTTTTCTAGAATCTTTACTAATTACTTTAGAAATGTCATATCGAACACCTAAAGAATGACAGGAGTGGTAATAGTGTAGTTTAAGTCGGTTGTCGCAACCCTAAAACTAAGGACAAGTCCGTGGAAACCAGGAACGATGGCAACCTTAAGTTTAACCCAATAATAAAAAATTATATACCCAAATAACCAATAATACATTTATGTTCTATAGGCTATTTCTAAAAAAAATCCAACTTTACACATAAGACTATATTAATTTTCTACATTGTTAGTTGAAGGTAACACTCTAATGAAAATATTTAAAGGGAATTATATTTTCCAACGCTGACATTTTAAACATTTTCTTTGCCCTTTGATTTTACAAAGCCGTTTCTTCCGGAAAAGGAAACAATGTCTCTATCGATTGAATCAAAGTCTTTTTATCTAAGTTTTTTTATTTATTTTTCTTTTTATTACGACTTTAGTAATCGGTAAATTGTTTTTTCCTTCTCATTAAATTATGGGTCACATTTTTGGAAGTTTCGTGCAAGTAAATAAGAAGCTTTATGAAGGTAGCTTTAAAAACTTAAAACTTTCATTAGGTAACATTAGAAAAAGATGTTATATTTTTAATACGCTAGTAATAATAATATATTTGGTATTTAACCAATTTTGCAATGTATCCAAAATGAGAACAAACATTTAAACTGTAATAAAAATCTCTTAATAATTGAAGCAGTCGGTTGTTTTAAAATAATTGTTAAAATACTAAATAAATAAAAATTTTTAAAATAATTTTTAATTTTATCATATTTTTTCTGATTGTTTTTTAGTACAAACGTTGCTTCTGTTATAAAATACAGAGTAAAAAATAATCCTTCAGCAACAAAAGGTTAAACGTTTACTAAAAGGTATTCCTAACAAAAAGGGTTGCCTTAATGGAAGGAGATGATATTATATTCCCGACTTTAAATTAAAATAAAACTGTTTTATATCGTACTCTCATTGTTGTTTCGCAATTTATCCTTACTTACAACTTTAATAATAAGTAAATAAAATGTGGAAATTGAGATGATATGATAGAATGTGACAGTTAAATGTTACAAACAAAGCTTTTATATTTGTTTACAACTGAAAGCTTTTCTGTTTAACCTACTTCCATAAAGACGAAGGTTCTTAATTCTCGTTATTAGTGAACATATATAAATAAATCTTTTTTGGTTTTATAATATCTTGAAGATGAAGTTAGTCCCATATTAATTCTATCCTAATAGTAAGATTTTGTTATTTTATAGAAAATTTATAAAATCAGTTCAATTCAAGCTCTTTCTGGCTACGCCTATGCTTCGTTGTAAGAAAATCTATTAAATATGCACCTACGTGAAAATACAAATATAAAAATATACTGTTAAAATAAAATCCCGTTTACAATAATTACATAAATTTTAATTTTGAGGGCTTCAAAACTATATAGAAGCAAACAGCACAATATTCTATATTAGGACTTCTTATTAAACAATGTGACAGGCTTTTAACGAGTATGAATGCGTATGTCATGTCGAACAGTTGTTATATTTATAGCTGAATACAGGTTTTTAGACTGCGGAAACAATGACGACAATTTTGCAAATTAAATTTAATTCCAATATTCACGCATTTTATTACCTGCATATGTATGTATGTGCCTACGTACGTTGTAAAAAAAGTTTTTACTTGGTATTTCCTGCTCAACTGGACAATGATAATAATATTTGTTTTTAATAAATATGTTCGAATTATTAAAAAAAACAGGTAATGAAAATAACCACATGGACCTGCGCATATAAGGAACTCGGTTTTAGAGAGTATCGTTTAAAAATGTACGCATATGAGGGACTTTAGTCCGCGTGTTAAAGTCAATAGAAAAAATGTTTTATTTTTATGAAACAAGACTTAAAACACAGATTTATTGTTTCGAAGGACAAATGGATCCAAGACCTGACCAATACCTAGTCTGCGCATACCATAACAGTCTCTTAACATAGGTTTACTGTTTTAATACATGATTGGAATACAATATACTTTGGTACCTACTACCTACATATAAATTATTTTAAATTCAGCTTTTCGACTGGGATAGTGGTATGGGGTTTTCCTTATTAACTATTTCACGATACGAACCCAATAAAACATACATATCCATACGATCATCTGTTAAACCATTTTTAAGTTTCAGCGAGATTAACGCGCAACAATATATTTATATATAGATTACAATATGTGCAAAGGTGTACAAACATTCATTAATTCCTGAATATTATAACGCTGACGTCACACTGACGTCATTGCGCAAGTATTTCAGGTACGTTACAGGTGCTGTGAATGTTTTGAATCGTGGATCAAAACCGAGGTTAAACGTCTGACTTATCGACTGATGCTTTTAAATTAAAAGTGTATTGATAGGTTAACACTGTGTTAGAATGCTTTGCCTGTACTATATTCATGATGTACTGTTATGTTTGACTTTAAACATATAGGTATCTATAATACGTGAAAAGAAAACTATTTATACCTTTTTACGAAAATTCGGCGAACGAAAGAGTATGTAATTTGGCATAGGTAAACCTTATATGGAGAAGGATGCACAAAGTTAATATTTTTTTAATATTATTTGCAGTAAATATGTTGAATTATTTCAAATTAAACTTTCTTACACATCGGCACTACGACATGGATACCTTTATAATAATACCTACTATCAGTCACAATATTGTCAGATGTCAAGATGTCAGATTAAAATAATAGAAAAGAAAATAAATGACTTAAGTAAAAAGGTTCTATGGTCGATTATATCGACCACAGAAAGTATAATTAAATAATCACCAATAAGTTTATTATTTAATTATCAATTCTACATGTATTGTTTTTCTGATATTGTAGAATTACAATCGTCATCAGGTATTAAAAATACGTAAACAACATCGTATTTGTTAATCAACCGCGTACAAAACGCTCCTTGTGCATTCTAATTACGCGACATACATTTTTAACCTATTAAATACCTATACGACCCATAGTTATCATATGAAAACAATAATTATTTCTAGGTAGTTAATTTTATGACAATACTACGCAATGGTAAGCTTACAAATCACATTTATTTTTACGATATGACACATGAGTGTAAATAGTAATGGATTGTTAAAGTTTTTGCTTCTTCGACAGTTTCAATTGATGCTTCAGCTAGATGAGTCAGAAGTTTTTGATGAATGACTTTCACATACCATGGACTTATATTCATAAAAATAGATCGTTTGAGGCAGTAATCACGTGCTAAATAAATTAAATCAGTGTTTTGGTGACACAGGGACTGCCCTGTGCCTAAACCAATAGGTATATGTATTTCTAAACACTCTATTTTGAAAAACATTTTTATTTTGTTGAGCACAAAGGCATAGTTTTAAATTATCCATTTTGACGGACAATAAATCTCATGAACAATAATCCCTTGTGTGCGCTGGCCCTTAGTGCTTAGTTACCTATGTATAGAAATGTATCACGCACGAAAAACTTGTCTGCATGTAAAAGTCAGCCGGAAATGTGACGACGAACCGCACGAAAGATATAGTTCTTTTGAGCTCAATTTTGATAGACAAAAGTCCCTCATGTGCGCAGGCAATTAACCTAAGCGATTGAATGGGCTAATTGCAATTTGTTATTCGATACTCAATTTTCGCTTTTAATTGATCGTTTTACGTGTGAATTACTTCGATAGGATTAATGAGATCGTTCAATCCAATTCAATGATATGGATTAATTTTAATTAGTTTTGTAGGATATTGTGATTTGTATTCATTTGTCCTTATTAGGTATAGGTATCATATTATGGAATGCAAGAATGAGTTTTTACTTTTTTATTGACGGTATATCGATCTATAGGGCTATTCCGACCAAAAATCGAAACTCACCTCACTCAAGTGAATTTAGTAATTTCGCTCATTTGGTTTGTCAAATTTGTTAAAAACTTACTACACAGTATCCAATGCATACAATTTACGTGAAAAATTACAAATACTTTAGAACGACTCGGCGCCGCATCATATCGCGTGGAGCTACACGTACAATCGTGTGAGTGAAGCGTAAAATATTCGCTTGAGTGAGTTTCGATTTTTGGTCGGAATAACCCTACTGATAAAAAAGACAAACATAAGTATTCGATTGCTGTACTGACATTTTAATACTAACCAGTTCTCACTTCTCAGTGCATGTCGAGAGACAATTTTTCATATTTAGCCTTTCGGTGCAAAATTTTTACTTTGTATAATGACCAGCAATCCGCATCGATTTCGCCTTAACAATGGTTATAAAAAGTATATTACAATATTAAAACATAGTTAATTAGGGATAATGTAGCAATGGATAATATGGCAATGGCCAAAGAGATTGCGGAATCGATCCTACAGCTTTTGACTTTATTTGTTACAAAGACTATGTGTGTTTACATAACATAAAAATCTTTCCTCTTTATCATAATATTATCTTCTACTTCTTCTTAGCGTATCAGTGACAACAAATTTAAATTGATTCAGCCCAGAATTCAGCTACTCGTATAGCGTTGTCAGTAGCGTCCATTAGCTCCTGTAAGGTGCAAGTAACAGGACAAGCAGCACATGTTAGAAGATGACACATTGTTTGTGGGACTACGCCACATTTACACTCCAAGTTATTCTCATCTAGGAATTCCCACCGGTGTAGATTTTGCTTGCTACGGCCAATATGAGTTCGTAGTCTATTTAAGAATTTCCAGGTTTGCCAAGGCAGTTTGTGTCCCGGTGGGATTTTCAACTGGTAGGACCAAGGGGGTTATAATATTATAGAAACATAGAATATATAGATATTTAGATTTTGTTTACTCGTATCGTATATGTTATGGGTATGCATGACTGTAAATATTTTCTTCCTTTGTTTCTCATACTTTCTTTATCTTTGTAACGTGACACAACGTTTTCTAGTATTTAGTATGTTCTTGACGACCATAAGTTTTGTATTTATAAACACTTTCCATAACAAATTGCTGTCTCTAATCGCTGGTATTTTAACCGCTTGAACGTGGCTTATCTCTTGTGTTCGAAGGTATTGTTTTATAATATCCGGTCGAAGTAGCCATTTTCTGATGTAAAGTAGGTATTAAAAATTTAGAAGTGTTATCTTTAAACATAAATGTTATGGAAAAGTACAAAAGAAAAGAGGGTTGATGTGGTAAAGTAGTTATAATTGAGTCAAAATTTTTTTGTAGGTATTGTGATTTGTCATTAAATATTAAGAATAAAAATGCAATTGCAATATATCTCTATTATACGTTTTCACTTTTCCATACCTTCAACAATATCGCGAAGAATTTCATAAATAGGTTTTTGATTTTGATAACGCCTAAATGCTTACGGTCAAAGATAGATGCAGCCATATCAACAGACAGATACTTTCATTTCAATATCTTACTTTTCTTATGCATAGATATAGAGAGAGTGTATAGTACTTACAAGCCCCTACAATCATCGGTATTGTTTAATGGCAGTGTTTATGAGCAGTGCCTGTGAACGCTGTTGTGTAATAAATCATTCAAACAGATAAAGCACAGTTTACTTTAAATATCTTTCCGGAAGAAAAATTTATTGTACGTTTGATAATTCAGCGAGCTCTATAAAATAAAGTACGAGGTATGGACGGTATGGGTATCTTATAATTGAGATTTGCGTGTAGGACTTTCCTCAGGGCAGCTCCCTAAACTTTCATACGTGGATTATAATACATTTTACAGATCCTTCTTTACACGGCCCATACATGGTACCTGTACTAATTTATAACTTGTTACAAAATTAGGTTAATAATATTTTAATTTCTATAACTACAAATAGGTATTAATTTACTTAATTGACTAAGTTTGTGTTTTATTTAGGAAAAATGTATCTATTAGGAAATGTTATAGGTAAGATTAATTAAATATTTTATGCATAAAATAATAGTTTGTTTCTATTGTTCCAGGCGAGTTCTAATCAGCGGCAGTGTGACATCGCCGCCAACCATGTTGCGACCGGAATCGCCCCTCGCTGATCACCGTAGCCTGCTGCCGCGGCGGCTGTTACCAGCCAAGGCGCAGATCGCACCCGCCGACAAGAAGAAGAACAGAAGATCTCTCGAACTAAACCCTCCGTCCAACGATCATGCTCCCTACGACTACCCGAAACTCCTCATATCCAAAACTACCGACTCACTCAATACGGAATGCCCACGCAAACTCATCAACAAACAAGATTCCTCAGATAGTTTGAAAAGAGCACTCTTATCTAAAGACGATAAGAAGTGCCCGATAAAGGAATCCGACAAAAAACCGGTCGTAAAGCAGGATTCCAGCGAGAGCTTGAAGAAAGCTTTGCTCTGCCGGCAAGATTCGAACGATAGTGCGAAAAGAAGGGATTCGGATCCGAAATGGATACAACGACAGGAAGAGAGTAAGAGGAGTTTGGAAGTTAAGCGCGGGGGGGATAAAAAGGGTTTACTGGAGACTGATATCGATGATACGTGTAAGAGGATATACGAGAGGAGGACGGGTTGCGCCAGGCCTACTCTGCCTCCTGTCGCCGAGAAGGGAGTTTCCCCTAAGTCTCCTAATGGGAGCCCTCTTACCCCAGGAGTTGCGGCAGTGGCTGAGGGAGTGGTTCGATGGGGAAGTGGCCTGCTGTCCCCGAAGGAGGAGCCGAGGTTGAGGCCCGCTAGGAGCTGGTATGGCTATGGAACTCTGCCAACGGATAGTGATAAGGTAAATAAACTAAATCTTAACTATGAAATAACGAACGCTAGCCATAACAGACTTTGAATTTCGCTTTTCAGGAATCAGTTTTAAGAATTTCTTTAATTCATACTGAAAGTATATACATATATATATACCTAAAAATAAATATTTCAAACCGTGTTGCATATATTTATTAATCGGCAGGTAATTGATACATTTTTTTTACTAAATAATGAATTCAATAGTCGTTTCTATTAACATATTATTAAAATTTTATTTATCACTTGTTAAACTAGTTTCGTGTGCTCCAAATAGTTGTAAAGTAATAAACGTCAATAAATAGAAAATATCTCGATGACATTAAAGACACACAACAACAAGTCGCAAAAAAACTTGAATATTGAGGAGTCAGAAATTCTTATTAATAAAAAAATAAGTTTTATTATTATATTTAATACTGCTTTTTTTTTAAATGTAGATATTACAAAAGCACTAAAAGACATAGCTCTATTCGTATAAGTGGATAATTATCTACTTTAAAATGTTTACATACATATATAGGTAGGTAGTACTGAAGTTTACATAGGTGGTAAAAACAGCAATTAAATATTCAACATGACTTCACCGTTTTAATAGTACGTTTAAATAGAATATGTACAAACACAGAATTAATATTCAGTTCCATAATATTATATTTTTAAATGTAACTCAGGTTAACGGTTTAGTGGTAAAACTGATACATATTATTTTATACGTTGCAGCGGTGCTTTGGAAATAATCACCAATCACATACCTATTATTATTTGTAATTAAAAACATACAAACTGCGAAACTTAATGGTTTTGATCTACTTAAAATAACATTTAGCTTTTAAAATAATCATTAATGTAGGTACAATATTTGACAATCGAATATAGCCCTTTAAACAGTTTGCTCGTTGTTACAATGAGTAGGTATAAATAAATCGGTATAAATATATCGGTTCGTATATTACGGAATAATGAGCAAAACAAACATATGAGACCTATGTGTACGTGGTAACTGAAATTTTGATGGATGAATGAATAGAATTCCATTCGATTGTTACCCGGTATGTACCCGATTGCACCGCATCTTAAATCGTTTGCACCTTAAGATGTTCCTAGGTATGGAGTCTAAAAATATGGTAGAAAATTTACTACCAATAACCTTGTCATTTTATAAGAAACGATTTATGGAGTTACTTTCTATTTACTGCATAATATTACATATTATCTATCTGTATTGGCGTATAAAAGAGATTTATCATGATAAATGTCTGATCACGATATCTTGGCATTGGATTTAAATAGCAAAAGTATTCTTTTTGCACTATAGTGAACATTTTATAAAATGATTTTGAAATAACGATGTATATATTCAATATCGCTTTTTGTTGTAATATCCTTGTATGTTATATCTTTGGGTTTTTACCGGGGAAAAATCGTGGGTATTCCAAATCGATACATCGATCTTAATGTATCCTTACAACTAATAATATCTATACGTTTTATTCGATCAGAGAAATCTATTTTTACTAAAATGTAATGAGATTCTACATTGAGGCAAAATATATTTTTAGATATTTTAAAAGTAATATTCCATTATATCCTCAAAGATAATTAAATATCGGACAACGATTCTCGTTGAGGGATCTGACAACGTTGAGAAAGTCACTTTCAGGTATTTCATTAAAAGATAAGTTAGGTATAAACTGACAAAGAAACGCGATACAATTTCTGTCTCCAATCTTAATATTACCAATGTTTTTATTATTTTGTATTGGATGTTGAACAAGTCTTTATTTTGTATACTAATTAGAAATCCGACATACTTTTTTTTTCACCAATTCCACGGCCCAAGGTAATTACGGCATTGTTTGTTATTGGGGTATTGAAAAAGTGTTGTTGTATATTTTGTCTGTATACTAAAACAGTCCAGAAGGGAATAATAATACAACCACTGTTTATTATACATGTCTCTATTCCAGTTCTCCACAACATCACAACCCTTCACTACTCTTGACATCAACAACCGCCACTAGGCAGCCACCCAATCGTGGATTCCAAATAGTTCCGCTAACAATGCATAACAATACATTTTATAGATGCTTCAACGTCGATGTACTTGATGTTGGTTTAATGACTTACAAACATATACATATAACCTAGGACAAAGAATTTACACACAAACACTTCTATTGTTTGCATTTATTTCAATCTGGCTTCTCAGAAACAAGTACGAAGTTTTCCTCAGTATTCAAACTAACTTGGCATTCGACACTACACATGTGGAGCAACTGAGCACATAGAGAATAACAATATGCTCTATTCCGTAACTATTCTTGTGTTCAATATTTAAGCGGAGAGAAAATTAGCTCGACCTGATTGTATAATTTTACATCGCTTTGCAATTGTTTTTATGGATTCCAGTTAAATTGTTGATAAACTAGTATTCTGTGTACTAAGTTCTGAGTATTCGCTTTGTTATTAAATGTAATTTATACTTAAATTATACTTATTTTAAATTGGTCTTGTCATATACTACAGAGTACAGATGTTCACCGAAGAAGAAGGTTTGAAAACTCTAAAAAATAGGCGGTAAACCGTAATTGATGGCTCTAAGTGAAACAGATAATAAGTAGTACGAATTGTGTATTTGTCTGCGGTAAATTTGAATAAAGATGTTTATTAAATGCTAAACACAACGACCGCAATATTTTTTTATTAGGAATCAAATGACAAATAAAGGTTCGTCGAACAGAGTTGTAACTTGTAATAAATAAAAGATTTTCGTGAAAATGTTCTTATACGTAATACTAAAAATGATCCTTCGTTTCATAATAAGATAATTTTAATTTTAAATTACAGATAGTTTTACAGTTAGACGGTAAGATTCCCAGCAAATAAGTCGTTTTAGGGCTCCGTAACATACAGGAATAATAACGATAATATTAACCTTTTAAATTGTGAATCTGTTAAAGAGAGCGTCTTTTACGTCTCTTATACGTCTACGAGTTAAAATTATACCTAATAAGTAACAAAAATAACGTAATAATTACGAGTATGTTTGCAAATAAAATACCTACTCTTTTCTTAAATTCAATTTTTTTAAATAATAAAATTCCTTTTTTGAAGTCTTATAAAAACGGAGGAAACTTTTCGTATAAAGTAAAATCGAATTGGGAAGTAGTAAAATGTAGTCTAATTGTACGGAACCATCATTGCATAACTAATATTCTTTATTGCTTTTCATCAAAAACCTGTCTGGCCATTAGTGTAATAGTCTTGTTTTGAATCTTGGAGCCAAGATAGTTTAAAGTAAAAATCACTTTATATAAGTATTAATATGATTATGTTTAAATGATTTGTTGTGATTGAACGATTCGATTCCGTAATTAATTTATTGAAAATTATTTTAGTTTAATCAAATTGAAAATTATCGTATTTTGTAATTAAAATATTTTTGATGAATATTAAATTATTAATTACGTATTGATGAAATATTATAACATCCATAGCGAATGTAATGAATAATAAATCATTTTATAAAAAAAAAAAAACGGCATTTCTTTGTTACTTTTCCAACTGGATGGAAAACCTAAACAGGTTTTTTCCCGTTGAATTAATTTTAATAAAAGTTTGTGTAATAATATATTTTTTGCGTGCGTCATATAATAAAATATATTTGAATATAAAATAAGATTAATATGAATATATTAAATGTCATAAATTATAAAATATTTTGTATATTTGAGGTTAAGGCTAAGCGTACGATACGCTGATTGGCGCCTCTTCGCAGTGCATAAATTGTTGATTGATTTCGAAAATCATTTTTTATTTGAAAATAGGTATTATGTTAGACAGACACACTGGTGATACATTGTTTATTTATTATTTCGTGTTATTCTACACGTTGGGATATAATCTTAAATTTTTACATCAAATCAAAAAAATCGCAACAGAGCGGGATTCGAACCCGCATCTTCTGCCGATCCGTGGCAGTGCTCTAACCGTTAAGCTATGGGTCGCCTGGCACGCTTTGTTAAAATTCTTAAACCAAATTTCAATGTAAAAAAAATCTTAAAAGTAACAATAAATAATTTTCATTTCGTTTTTACATCTCTGACAAACTGATAAATCTACAAAAACGATTTTACTTCAACGGCTTACACCCCGTTCCCACTTGTCGTGCGTAGAATACGGATTTAAATCGTGTGTCGGCCTTTCTATTCACACTTACGATTTTTGTCGTCGTAAAAAGAAAACTAGGCTAACTTTTTTCTTTGCAAATTACATTTACGTTTTTTTTTTATGGTTGGCCGATTTGATATGTTGATTTTTCATTTTAATAAATATAATTAATATTTTACATCAATTAGTAAATAGATATAACATATTTATATTAGTATTTCTACCTAGAAATAGAAAACGTTTTAAGTAGTTTAATCCAAATCAATAAATTTTTAGAGTTCTGAGAACATTGTTAGTAAAATCATATCGATACATAGATATTTTTCGGCCCGACATCCGTACCGTAATAAAAGTTGGCAACCCTAGACTGAGCTCGCCTATGAGCATGTATGGTGCTATTCACACTTGTCGGATGTCGGGCCCAAAAATATCTACATATGTATCGGTATGATTTAACTAAGAATCTTCTCAGAACTCAAAAACATTATTTATTTGGATTAAACTACTTAAAACGTTTTCTATTTCTAGATAGGTTAGTAGTTTAGTATTAATATGAATATTTTATATCGAAATATTAATCGATATAAAATATTCATTATAGCTACTTAAAGTAATTAAAAATCAACATAACAAATCGACCAACAATATCGACCAAAAAAAAACGTAAATGTAATTTATAAAGACTTTTTAACGACGACACACGATTAAAAATCGTAAGTGTGAACAGAAACGCCGACACCCGATTAAAATCCGTAACCGACGCACAAGTGGGAACGGGCTGTTATCCGTAAAATTGTTATCAAATCCGATGACATCACGCTGCAGCCACAGAGTAGATATAGTATACAGAGACAAAGCTTCTTAAGAACGTCAAAAATTGTTACAAATTTTGGTAGGGTTGTTACATTAGGTGAAGACAAATTAAACAAAACATTTATTAAATAGTTTTGTTATTCAGTATGACAGTATTATATTAGATATTGATACTTCACAAATTACTTACTCTACTTGTTTTAATTTATTAAT
>JAPEIZ010022510.1:0-12273 GCA_026122275.1 Junonia oenone
GTAGATGTGTAACTACTGAATACTCAATCCAACAGTTACACACCTATCGGGCGATGGGGTCGTCACATCCCTACGCCGACGAATTTTGCCTTTATGCAATTTTATGGCTTAATATGATTTTTAAATCTCTACCTTTATAGGTTTTCCTTCCTCCAAATAAATATAAGTTACATAAATATAGGAAAAATTACTCTTACAGTAAAATAAATCAGTTCTAGAAGGACTTCGTTTACTCATTGCCATCACTCCAACCGTGAACTTATGAGAATGCTTCTTGCGCGTGTTATTATATCGGACTGGTCTTATTCTTTGTATCAGAACATAATAGTCTCATATTATTTTGCTTACCAATGTTAACGAACAAATACCAGTAGCTTACGCAAGATTACTCAAGGATTGGAATTTCAAAATAATGTTTTTTCTAGGGTCAATTGTTTCAAACTTTTTTATCCTTTTCGGAAGAACGGAGAGTTTTCTTTTAGACGATCTGTAACATAAACATTTTTGATGATTTAAGCACTATGAAATTATTCAAACGCCTTTAAATTCATGTCATATTGTAATATTTTTATGGAATTGTCTTCTCTTTATATACCTATGTATAACACAAGTCTCGTTTTCTAGGTACCCCATCATATTAGAACATATAATAAAACCCTTAATCGCCAGTTTCAAGATGTGAGGCTCATATTACTACTACACTAAGAGTAATTTGACCCACACCGATGTATACCTACTTACTATTTAGGTATAGATTCGTAATACCGCTATTGTGTAGAGTCGTTTGTTTTTGCAATATCCTCTTTGCTTACCCTTTGTTTTACAATCTCCTTCAATTATTTCTCGAAATAAGTATACATTATGTATAACTACAAATAAGGAAAACAAAATTGCAAAACGCAGCTTTAATCATATAAATTAAAGCTGCGTTTTGCAATTTTAGTTTTGTTATTTGTTAATAAAAAGTTAAGTTTTATAGTTACTTGTTCATATGATTCATATATTGTTATATTTTAAGCATATATTTTAACTCAACTCAATAAACAGACTATTGAGTATAAAAGTGTTTTGAAAATTTTATTGAAAGGTGTTGAGAAAGAGGTTTACCTATATGCTACTAGTTTTTGCCTGCGGTTACGCCTGCGTGGATGTCGTTTATCGCTGTTTTCTAGATAATATGTCATTTTTCCGGGATAAAAAGTATCCTATAATTTAATCAACCTTTAAAACTACAAAATATCATAGCAATCGCTACAGTGGTTATAGCGAGAAAGCGAAACAAACAAACTCACTTTCCCATTTATAATATTAGTAAAGATGATATGTACCTATATGTTCAATACAGTTTATATACCTAATATCGACCTCAGTAGTACAGTATAACCGTGAATGCCGTAATAGTATAATTATTGCATTGCCAACAAGGTCGCTCCGGTGACGTTGCTCACACGTTTTAAGTAATTAATTATTGTTATTAACAAAGTTTACTGATCTTAACCAAATTAACTGTGTCACTTCAAAGGCATATTAACTTAGAGTATATTCACTAGCTGACGTGACGGAAGTTGTCTTGTCGTAAGAAAAGTTCGTTCGACAGAAGTTGTCTTGTCGTAAGTAAAACCTTCGAAATAACAATTAGAACAAAAAAAGTACTGGAGAAATCAATTTAGCTATTCACGCGTGATTCCCTAACCAAGAGACTATTTATGTATGTATATTAAGACATAAATTTAATACTATAGTCATAAAATGTGTGTTGGCACGACTTTCCGAGAACACCTTTCTCGATAAACTTATACAGACACATACTTTATGTGTATAGTACGTATATGGTGTAAGAACGTTAGGTGTAAAATTATTTCTTTTATTAAAGAAAAGTGACCAAGTAGAACCAGTTCGAAATAGGTATTACATATACCGATTGTAGATTTATTTCTTATTAAATCCTATATAGACGTATGACTGATTGGATTCTCCAATTTTATTCGTTTGGCTTCAGAGGTAAGTAGAGCGGAAAAACGCTCTACGTATCAGATAGGTGCCTATATGCGTAATGTAAAAAGTAGATACATTTGTGTCAATTTTCCTGTTTTTGTAATTGTATTGTATTTTTGAAACTTGGACTGTTATTAATATTAATTGCAATTAATGGCTCTAGTTGATTTGAGGTACAAAACATAGGCTCAAAGAAGATTATTCTGACGCCTTGATAACTTTCATTAGATACTCATACTTAATAATTAGGTATATTTAATAATTAATATTAATTATAACAAGGATTTATATGGTTTAATGTCTAAAGTAACGTTAGATATACCTAATAATATGTATTAATGAATAGATGACTTTTTGTCTCTGATCGTTTCAAGGTCTCATCGCGTTGGTTTAGTAATTCTTTTGTTCATGATAACGAGTTCTAAGTACATTCCGTATTTTCATACAGATAATATGTTAAATGTAGTTGAATAAAAAATTCATATGAATTGTACCATTTTTTGTCGAGGATACCAATTCGTTGCTACTTGAATATTACCTATAGCCGAATTGACTTTTTCATTCAATGATATTTGATAGAAACGTGATTTTATCTCATTTTTTTATTTTTACAATAATAGTAATTATTATTATAATTTTTTATTCCATTTCTGCTTAACTTTACAAGGTAATACTTAATTATTTTTCAAAGACCATTAAATATAAAATATATGGTACCATATTTTATTGTTTTGTTTCAAAGAAAAATAAAATTTAAAAAAACATTGTTATCGTGATTGTACGAAGTATACCTATGACACATTTTATTTTAGTATACCTATATTTTAGTTGCAAGTATGATTTATATTTTACGATACGTGCATTATTTTGCTAAATCTATAACTATGATTTATGGTGAGTTATTTTAGTTCCAGAAGAGTTATTTTAATGTTGGACTTTAAACTATAACAAAATTATTAATGTTTGTTCTTAATAGTTTATTTAGGCAAAAATATTTTACAGTTTGAAAGTTCTAGTAATAAGCAATAATATATTCTAGAATAGTCGTTTGAGAAATATACTGATGACAAAGGGCATTGAAGCATATACAGGTATAGTTTGTCACGCTTGATTTGTTTGAACAAGGATTTATTAGGTATTATTAACTGACTTTATATAGAGCAATAAGTTTTCTTCTATTTCTAAAATCGAACCTATGGCCCTTTCCATCGGTACTGGAGGAGCTACAAAGGCTAGTTCAAAAGAGAAATAAGTAAAGCAGAGTTTAGAAATAAATAAAGAGAGTAAGTTAGTTAGTTAACATTCTTTCCCAGAGTGGTAGGTTTCCTGTAATAAAAGTGTGATACAACCATGCTTTTCTAGTTTACTCGTTTACAATACGTAGTCAATGGACTACATCCTTTATTACTTGTATAGGTATAGGTAAAATTGTAAAAATCGTTCGATTATAATCGCGATATTGTTAACTATCGAAGGATTGTAAATCGTAACGAAATCTAATTTAATTTAACTTTTGTTTTTCAGCAAATAACTATGGAAATTGCTTTTGTTGAGTTAAATAAAATTTTATTACTTCATTAATTTCTAACCTAACCTAACTAAACTTTTGTATGGAGATCACAATATACTGACATTTAACAATCTTAACAAGCGATATTGTAATCTAACAGTGTTCACAATTTTACGATGACATATAATATCAGTCGTTTTATAAAAATATACGAAGAAAATCGACAAGTCTAATAACACGTACCAAACACGAAAATGCACTATTATTACCCAATAGAACCAGTTCTACTCGTATTTGCTACACGATGCAATTACGCCGGTGAAAGTGAGATCCAACAGCGTTGATTAAATAAAGGTATTATGGGATATTACCGATTATCTTCTGATTAGAACCGTGACTGTCGACTTATGCGTCAAGGCGTTTAATGCTATTAGTTTGTAATATTTGGTTATTTTTTACAGCTTAGATTACAGCTAAAGGTTTGTTTTGTTTGTGTGTACTTGACTGTATCCATACAGATTCTTACTTGTGTATCAGTAAAATATTGTTTAAGTTACTTTTAGCACGATAGTAAGTTGCCTTAGGTATGATTTTAACAGTGTAAGTTTTAAGTAAAAACTGGTAAAAATTAAGAAAAAAGCAAAACCGTATTTGTGTTAATTGAGAATTGATAAAACCAGTTCAACAGAATTGATAATATTTAAAAGAGGATGTCGTTTATTCTGATGACATACAAACATCATTTCTTATACCTATATTTATCGCGTTTTAATTTATTAATCTGTGTTTAGGTATATAAAAATATTTAAAATTGCATCTTATCGCACAGGTTTTAGCTGAGAAACTGTCGAATAATTACATTTATAACATTATTCTAGACTGTATTATCATTTATCATTCAGGAACGTTAATATCTATCACATAACAACTATTTTTAACTACAAATACTCCATTGAGTTGATCAAAGAGTATTTTTATACCATAATATTGAAGTTCTTAAGCGTGGTTGTTAATTTGCATGCAACGCACGAATGACCAGACAACAGAATGTTTATACGTAATAACGTAAGTGACTTATACGTATGTCTGTGGTTTTAAATTACTCTATTTATTATACTATTAATTTTCGTTAATCCAAAGGAAGAAATCATTACTTATAATTATGAAAAAGTACAAAACACAGAACTCTCTTTTGTTGATTATTGAAAAATGTACTGAAATATGATAGCCATACTGTAGCGCGATTACACCATTGTTTAAATATTTTTTTTTTCTTGTACGTAAACTTCATTTGTAATCGAGACTTTGTGTGGTGTATGATAAGATATACTGATAACTGTAAAACTAAGTCAGTTTAAAAGTCAGTGATTATTTATTATTGGTTGACGAACTGAATATATGTAAATATTTATTAACCGTGTACGAAGCGGTTTAATTTGACGCGGGTTAAAGATATTTGCATGAATATAAAATTGTACTAAAATACCTCCCATATTAACAGCCAAGGGATTCTGTTGATAAGAAAAATAAAATAGATAAGATCTTTTTTAGAATGATTTAAAACCGTTTGTAAAAAGAAGACCTATCTCTCACCGGTCTATTTCCATATTATCTGTGGAGACGCTGCAAAATACACAAATAGAATGCGAGATAATTAAATGCGGGATGTGGTTTGAAGCTATTTACTCATTGCAGCGTTTTCTGTTATTTACATATACCTACACACATTCTCATGATCTTCAATCACAATAATCTATACTAGCTACCAAACTTTATACTTTATAAAGAGAAAAAATGTATACGTACCTATCAATAAACTTAAAACTACGCCTCCTTTTCAAAAATTTCTTCACTTTTCGAATGCTACATTATCCTACATTAACATAGGCTATATTTTAAACCTTTTTAAGGACATATATCGGAGCAGGCAGGTTACTCGCAATTCTCGTAATTCGTATTCTCAAAAAAAAAAAAAAAATGGAATTCATAGTGCAAAATATGCTTAGAATCTACATTTGCCTATTTACAAGATTTTCATTCTATTGGTTGTGGTAGATTGCCTACTTGTTGATATAAAATTTTGATTCAGATTTCAGAACCATATTGATAGCTAATTGAGCAATTTATACACGTATCACTGAGGACAGATAAATTGGTGTACTATAAATAACAAGCAAGTTTATTTTATTCGCTGCAATGTTTAAGAAAAAAAATATTTATGTATAACTATCATTATAATTTTCTTAGCTTAATAATAAGTAAGTACGTATTGTATTAAACGTATATAGGTAATATGCATTCATCTTCATATCGAGCTCAAAAGTTTTACCAACTTCAATAACTAATTTGGCTATATCAATAAAATCAATAACCAATTTAACTACGTCAATAACATCAAAAACTAATATAATCAAAATCTAAACATCAAAATTTGAATTGAATGGCGGAATGGCAGAAGTTTTGACGTTTGCAGGATATTAAATATGGATAAATATGAGGTGGTAACGTAATTGACATGTGCATGTTAGTAAAGTTTAACGACACTATAAATCTTTTGGTCACGAAAGGATTAAACTTGTTATGTGAGTCACGGTACAGTGCAATCCGGGGCAAGGGGGATATAACTTTGTACCTTTGGGATCTTGATGGCCATTTCTAAATTTTAGTACAAAACTTTAGAATCGTTAATTTGCAAATTAATCCTATAATATGTACTTTTTCATATGTGTTGTTGTTAAGAAGAAATAAAAATTATTTTTACGGATTACGGATAGGTACCTACGTTGTTTCAGTTAATAAGTAATTACTTGAGCTACCTTTATAAGGTTTAAATAAAAAATAAAAAACTTTATGAAATGTAAATTTATGTATCGCATTAAGCAATAAAAATAAGTTCAAAAACTAAAACCCGACTACTGAAAAGTATGAAACAAGAAAATCCCGTAAAATAGCCGTAGTCGTATGATACTTTCCCTAGAAGATATTACTTTATTAGAATAAGTATCATACGACGATTTTTTTTTTACCTTTTGCTTTGCCGTAGTCGGGTAAATAGACACGTCTCTACAGTGAGTTAATACAATGATAAGTTTATGTATTTCTCAAGTTTAATTTATCAACAGGGCAATGACCACTATTCTCGTTTAAAGCTTTTCTGAAAAAAAAGGTTATAACATATTATGTACATATTAGCTTCCACGAAAACCGAGAATAATTTAACTTATTCTTTGTGAAAAAACCCAAATTGCGTCTCATTGAGAATCTCAATACGTAAACTTAATAATAAGATTTTCTTCTTGTATGTCTCAGACGTACAAAATGAGATTATTTACGACTTTCAAAGGTCGAAAGTCGAAACAATTTATCTGGGTGTTTTGCATAAAGTAATGCTAAACGAATTTCACGAAACTTCGCCATCAATACTTTTAGTTCGTTTGAAAAGTTTTAAGTATACTACAATCCCTTGAGCTGGTACATTTGTTTATATAAAACCTTTATAAACTCAGGTAAATGCACGTTTCTCTTATCTATCTTGCAGTAACTTATCAACGTTACCCAAGCAAAAGTAAATTTAAAAAACACGGAAATATATCACGTATTTTAAAAGGAATAGGGACAAATTTCGTATCACATATTTTAGTCTGTGTTAGACTCTATCGAAGTATCGTAATAGAGTTTTCGGATAAAGAAAGATAACCGCTAGGTAATATCAAGGACACTGACTTGTAGACTTGTCGATAAATTCTGTAAATATTGATATATTAACAATCTTATTATACGTTTTTAATATTTATTGAATCCTTTTTTAAGTAATGTTGGCGTTTACAGCTAGGACGAGTAAATATTGGCCGACTGATACCGCTAAGTGGTTTGTGATTAAATCGAAAGTTGGGTAGGTCTTGAAATAAAATTAAAAGATAAATGTAGCCTTTATGAATAAACAATACCAGATACTATTAAAATTAGAAATATTGATTCATTATTCCTTTGGGTCTCACTATTCTATGCCAATTTTACGTCCTGGGATACTGAAATACACATACAATATTATTTACAAAAGTCTTATTACAATAATGTCAAAATTATATCCTAACAAATCTTTCTATTTCCAACCGTTAGACATAAATCTTGCAACTCATAACACTAATTAAAGTGAAGAACATCAGTCAGGACGTCACTAGCGAATCATCAGGTCTTATTCAGTATTAGTATACATTGAAAGGTAAATACAGATAAATGACGAATGTGAATGAACGTACGCATACTATTTGTGATTGTGTGATTTATTTTTCAAGAGTTTTCAACCCCCTTGGTGACCATCCGTGGTGTGTGGCAATACCCTCTTAAAATTTGTCACGTAATAGGTACGACAAATGTGATTTTAGTGACCTTTTTTTAGGATTCGACTCTGACTTTGACTCAACGACATATTTTTTTAAGTTTCAATTCTCAATCAACGACTACGTAAAACACGTGGAACCCCCAATCCCCTTGTGACTTAGCATAATATTTAAATGATTACGTAGTGTGGCTACGTTCTCTTACACTAAAGCATAGTCATAGTTACAAAACAGCGCACGGGAGGCGAAAACATTCTAAAATTAACACGAAGAAAAACTCGTAAACAACGCCCTTCATGCGTTCATTACTTTGTACTTCAGATAAAAAGAACATTTAGATCTTCATTGTAACAGTGAGAGTGCGTTAATTGTTAACCGTATCTTTCGTAAGAATTTACTCTTTCTGTTATGTAGACTTGTATTGAATGGATGTTATGAATGACTGGCTTATGATTTTAGGTCGGAATAGCCTACAGCTCTGCCTTTGCACGGACTAAAAATGGCATGGAAAACCAAACAAATAGACTATAAAAAGTATGTACCTACATATGTATATATTTTGTATTTAAAATATAGGCTATGTTAATCAAGTGATGGTGGCATTCTATGGCAAAAGAATTTTTTAAATATTTCTATTTAATAATTTTTTTTTATTTTGTCGCCTTTGAGCTTATTCGTTACAGTCATACACATTTTTCTCCTTTACAATAAAATAGATATAGATATTATATATACATATATGTATATAAAAGTGGCCAGTATTACTCCTACGTATCAGCCGGGAAAGGTTTTAACACAATACAGATCGACAGATGAATAGACAGACAGATAGACGGATACACAGTAGGTACAGCCAGCCAGACAGGCAAATCGATTTTTTTCACAGCAGTACTAAGGAAACGTTCATATATTACTATGTACATATATGAACAAAAAGTTGTTTTTACATTATAAATTGTCATTTCGATTTAATTTTTATGTGTAGAACAATAATGGAACTTAGTAGCCTTTAATTTCATTTAAATATACAGCGTTTTCATTGAACATTAAAAATTTATAATATAGTCTCATTTAATCCTTACAAGTTTCATCTATTTAGCAAACATTATAAGATCAGTTTGAATCTCTAATTTTACCACAGTCCTAGCGAATGATATGAATATTCGTATCGAAATAGGCTAAATGAATAATTTCGATCGACGTACGAGTTTTGTAGATTTATTGGCGGTTCAAAGATTTTAAATCAACACCCGATGCGTTGGCAGGGCTCCAGATGTGTGTAAGATCTTTCATTAGCGGTGTACGTACTGTATATGATGCCATTTTTATTCGTAAGACTCGCTGTTTAAGATTTAACGAAGTTCTATTGTGAAATTGTGTTTTACCTACTTACGGTTGTCTACAATGAATTTGGTTATGGCGGTATTTTGATTAAGCTATCTTTAATGGTTTTCATTTTCTTTCGAGCTAACACAAAACTAGTAATACAACACAAAATCAGTAACACAAATGCAAGTTGATAACTTCAATATTAAAAAATTGACTTGCACATTCAATATATTTAGATACATCATGCTTGTTTTGTATGATTTGTTATTAGACCAGATATTCGTATCTGAGCACATACTCGTATCTCGTTAGTCTGAATATATTAAAAGTATATTCTAACACCTATTAAATAAATTGTACAAAATTGTATTTCGTGTAAGTGGTAGATGATGAGTACATACGAGGCGAAACCCTAAGATATAATATACATTTATTCTTAATCTATAATTCAAAAAGACTTGAAAGCTTTACTACGTTTTAATATACGAACGGAACGAGACTTATAAATTAATATTTAAAATATTAATTTAAAAGTCTTCGAAAATATTCATTTGAAACTTCCACAACATTTTTTTTTAAAAGGACTTTTAATTAAATTATTACGAAGCGCAGACCCCGTGACTTCATTCGCTCGTTATGGAGACAGTTTTTTCTATCCCATGGGAAATCTCTCATATCCATACATACATGTATGTACATTACATATAATCATGTATGGTAGTTCTAGGCTATAAGCTTTTACTATTCGACGTAATAATTATGTAATAATTTAATTACAATTTAATCGATTTTGAATGATAACTTAAGTTAAATATTTTTGTTAACTTTTTAAGAATAATTGTAAAAACTCCAAAAGTATACTTACATCAAGTAAAATCCTAATATTACCTATAATATTCAAAGGGCAATCTATACCCACACATTTTCATTCATCTCTTCATGGTAGTAGTTGTGATTATATTATCGTTATTGTAACAATACTAACTTACTAATATAACGGTAGCTTAAGAGGTGAAAGTTTATATAAATTAAGTCGTCAACTTGAAGTTCTTAACTTTTAAAAAGGGTGAGTAGAGCCCAGCTATCTTACACTCTATCAGAAGATTGATAATTCAAAATTTAAATATTTTTATTCAAAATTTAATTGGAAATTTTCTTTGTGACCGTCAAATAAATCTACTACGTTTCGCAAAAGTTCAGTCTCAAGACCTGAGAAAAAACCGAGAAAGAAACTCAGCGGTACCCTTTTTTTTTATTTTTTTACAAAGACAAGATTTATGATTTATTACAGATTATAAATACGACAGCCTGGTAGCGATCGCATTATTCCCTACGAGTATCATTATCTATAGAATCTATACTATTATTATAAACTTCAACACATAATCGTATCTTTACGATTGACATAAAACATCTGAAAGGAAATGTATTTTAATAAAATTAAAAAGGAATTTTAATAAAAAAAAAGCATTTAAATCTTGGAAAACCTTAGGTACCTATACAATTGTTTAGCCATAAAGTGTACAGTTAACACAGTTTCTAACCAAATGATTGGTTTGCAAGCCCTGGCTCATTGGAGCTAGATATTTACGCTTGGATAATCGACGAGAATCATTTCACTTTGTCGGACTCGCGTTCGATTTCACCGCGGCCGCGCGTCGCACGCGCATTCATGTGGCGATAAAAATGTGTTTCTTACGTTTTTTTTTCACTTAATTTCTTTTGATTTTCCTATCGACTATAGCAGCATGTATTTTGTCAATTTTTAAAGTCTATTGTCATTGATAAATGTAAATACTTATATTGCTATAAAAAAAGCATTATAATAACACTTCAAATGTGTGAATAAATATGATTTATGATTGATTTTCACACAGACACACAACACACACACTCTAACACACACAAACAATCTCTCCAACATACATACAACAATTTAATGTAATGAGCACATCTTGTTAATAAGGCAGTGTGGGGGCCTGGAGACCTGTAATACAGGCATACTTGTACCCATCACGGGCTCCAGTCTCTCACAAATGTCTTCTTATGTAAAATGTCTATTACGTATCAAGTATTTTTGTGAAGGGAGAGAATAAATGACTTTATTATTATTTTTTTTGTCTAGAAAAGTTGACAAAATTCAGTCAATTCAGATAGAGAAATTAATTCTTAATTGAAGTAATTAAGAATTTCAAACAGTATTAAATACCAATATTATTACACTACGTAAGTTTATGATTTCCCGAAAAGTTAGTCAAAAGGTTTCCACGCTTTCTTCCATTGACTCCAAACTTGGATCAAAAATAAATTAATCTTATTATGTAATCTTAAAAATAATTCTCCGTCAACTCTGTCAATAAAATATATTCAAAATTTCGCCTTTATTAACGTCGATCAATGTCAAGTGCCTGCGATACCAGTAATTTGATAATGTCTGTAATTACATTTTCTCTTATTAAAAATTCTTCACTTCAATCATTTGGAAGCATATATTTACTTAATGACAGTGAAAGACTAAGTTTGAATGACATCTTAAAAATATCTTTGTAAACATCATAGTCAATAATAAATAATTATTTAATGACACAATTATATTTATATTTACGTAAATAATATATATTTAAAATATTCGTTGGCCTACGGTGAATCTGTAAAGTAGATGCAGTCTGTACCTAAAGGTCGCAGACCTTAGTGCTGGATTAAATTTCTTCTATCAAAGTAATAATAGGATAAAATCTATTTTGAGTTGCCAATATTCGTGTCAATTTTTTATCAATCTAACACCTACAACTAGCCAAGAATAACTGGCAAGAAGCGATATTACTCTTTTAAAATTAATTTTATAAACAGTTTTCCCACACATAATTTTCTTTTGATATCCTAACAGAAAACTTAATAGAATACAGACTTTAATATCAAAGATAATTAAATCGATACTGTTGCTAAAATGCCGTCGTCTATTGTCACAATCACTCAAACCAGTGGTAAAAGCTCATAACTCCTAATAATAAATACAATTATAGGCGTAGGGATGTGACGACCCCATCGCCCGATAGGTGTGTAACTGTTGGATTGAGTATTCAGTAGTTACACATCTAC
>JAPEIZ010026814.1:0-12206 GCA_026122275.1 Junonia oenone
GGCGGCGCGCACGTGCCTGGCGCCCCGTCTCCTGCGCCCGCCGCCCCACTCCACCAGCGGGTCGTACACGAACGCCTCCAGCAGCGTCAACAAGGTTTCACGACCACGACGCATCGTCCGCAGCACGTGCTCGCAGGCGAGGCGGAATATACCCTGTGGAGAGATAGTCATATTAGTTGATTTATTAATTTTTAAGAATATCCTACGATAAGGCGGCTAAGAATATTAAGCATGAAAGCCTTAGAGAATTATCCCTTACATTTAAATTTTGAGTAGTCGGCGTTGGAAATATTCCTACCTACGTTGGTAGCTAGGTAGGAGTATTACTATTTGAATGCCTTCAAAATGTTAATTATTTCACACTAAATTTAGAATAGGATAGTTTTAAAGATTTGACGTAAGAAAAAAATAAGATTAACTGGAGAATATTAAAAGTGTAGATTAACGAATAAGCCTTAAAACCATAACATTTTAATGTAGGTCAATTCGTTTAGCACTGAGCTGATATGTAAACTCTATCCGCTAGGGCACGCTAATGTCCTGGTCCGCTCTAGTGTTTCAATTAGGGACCATTAGCGGTGGAGATCAGTGCTTCTCAATCATGAAGCCAGAGATCTATAAAATTTAATTGCAGACAGAAAATTCGCGAGATCAAACCATGAAACATTTGCAATGTTTTAGTTTGAAATTGACTTTTATTTTGTACTAGCGGATCCTAAAGGCGTCACTCGTCCCGTCCAGTACGGGACAAAGTCCAATTTTTTAAATATTTCTCCATCGTCGTTTTAAAGGAATATTAAAAATATAATTATCGAGATCGGTTCAGTCGTTCTCAATTTATGCGCTTAGGAACATTTAGGGAATCATTTTTATTATATAGATAGATATACCTATATTTTTTTCTTTTTTTTTTTCTCAGGTTACCACTAGCAACAGTTTGAGAGACAATGGCAGAGATAACAGACGTTCGCAGTAAATTATACAAGCTTGAAATTCGCTGATAACTGGATATTATTTCAAACCCAAACAGTCAGAAGCGCCGTCGTAATTTACTGGAACTTATAATTTAGGAACTGGAATTACTTTTACAAGTTTATCAATTTAGTTTAATGAAGTACCTCTTTTATTGGTATCGGGTAACCGAATTGTTTTAATGTTTGGACGTTTTGGTTGTGTATATTGGAGTACCAAAGTTATTAAAATTACCTGAACTTTTTATATTTATAGGTATAAAAAGTTCAGGTACCTGTATACATATATTACTAAGTATATTAACATAGCAATAACATGCAACATGTAATAACATATATTATGTTGAAACTATTCCATTATCTCAATGTTACGGTAAGACACGTTAGGTTAATGTACAATTATAATTATGTAATTATATTAAGCTACAGAATGGTTATATAGTTTCAACTTAGATATACCATAATGTACAAATATCAAGGCTGTAGCTATATCATATTATCTGCAATTACAAGTTATACAACAAACGGAAATAGCCTCCTGGACTATACTTAAAAATGTTCATCTGAAAGTAGGTATAATAACACGTCTATCTAGAAACTCAAATACAATAACTTACAAATTACGTTTACATATTCATTATCTAACGAAGCGAGAAATATTTTTACTAGCACGTTTAAAGGTTTAAACTCAAAGGAGTAAGGGATGAAAAGTGTCGTTCTAGTATTTGTAATAATAAAGTAGAATGTTAATATAACGGGATGACGCAGACGCTCGCTGACCCGGGTCCCATCCCTCGGGGCACAACCAACAGTCTTAATAGAATCTTCTATTACATCATACGAAAGTAGAGACGAAAATATTACGTTTATGTATTTTTTATTTGTGGCTCCCAGGACATTTATAGACTCTGTATATATTTTACTGTAAGAGACTGAGGCCTAAGAATGTTAAAAGCTTAGTTAGAATTGGCAAACAGTAATTTTCTTTTTGCGGGTAAATGTGCTGGCTAGTTAATGATATTAAGTATCCACAATTGCACCATCCCTGAACATTGGCAGCAACAGAGGACCGACAAAAACGTTGCTAGCCGGATTCCTTCACAAACTACCGCTACGTTAGTTAATTCACGACGATTTTTTGTGAATATTTGTATTACGTAAAATAAATCTCGTATATGAGCTGTTATCAAAATTAGTCATTATCCGCCATTAGTGGCGGATTCATCCGTAGGCCCGATAGGCCTGGGCCTAGTGTGGCACATTTTTAAGGGCAGCAAAAATTAATTTTCCAAGGCGGCAAAATTGTAAATAAGGCAGAAGATCTTTTATTTACGAGTATTTTTTGGGTCACTTTGTATATGAGGGTTACGAACTTAGTCGGGACGGGAGTAGGGGCGACCTTTGAATTTGGGCCTAGGAAGACACCAAGGTTAAATCCGCTGCTATCTACCATAGTAAAAGTAACAAACACAGAAAATAAACAAAAACCTTTTTCGACAGGATTAATAATGAAATGTAGAATTCATTTTGTTTTCATTTAAATGGGGTTTGGAGTCTCGACCGCAACGGAAAGATTATCCCTTCGTATCTTCTCCGTTTTCACGTTACCTCGCCGAAATAATATATTATGCTAAATTGGCACAACGAAAAGCCATTAAACAAAGATTTTAAGAGTAAATTTTTAATATGTTGATTTTTTTATTTTTCAGAATTCTCTGTAAATACATACTTTTAATAAATTATATAAAGTGCGTTCACTATGTAGCTCACATAATTAGTACTAACTCAATTTTTATTAAATTTTATACTCTGTTAGATTTTTATTTTTAACTTTCAGCAAATCATATTTTACAATGGCATTAAGAAGTTAGAACTTGCATTTTATTACAAAATTATATGGCATTGATTGCTTCGCTTATAGAGTATACAGTATACTATACAAAGTATAGTCTTTTATAGCCAGTATTGTCCAATAAACGGTTTATATTATGCAAAGATATTTTTCAAATCGCAACAATACTTTATGAGATTAGCGCGTTGAAACAGGTATTAATCCTATTCCAACATAATTCAACAATTTAATATTTTAATAGCAGTTGCTTTCGTCGTAAGTTGCCTTTATATTGAATACAGGCCCATTGAGTGAATCCCTCTATTGCAGGAGCAATATTCCTGTCTTTCAAACATCTACGCATTACGATTCCAAAGACATCTTGATACTATATCACGGTAAATCCCCTACAAATTCAGATAGCAAGAATTCATGCCAAGTTACACATGCTAAATAGCTTTGAGACAAAGTTATTCGGCAACAGCGCTAAAAGGAAATATCCACGGCATCCGAGACGAGAATCCAGACTTAGTGCACGACCTGGGCCACGGCTAGGAATTCAGCTGGCCGCTTAGTGCATGCCTCATGTCATACGCTTTGATTACGTACCTCAGTACGTGTTAGTGCGCTGAGAATGCCTGTATTCAATTTGCGACTAAATTCTGTGAAGATGTAGTTAAGCCTTTATTTTGCATTTGAGTTTTTTTTTCTACTAAATAATTTCTAAAAAAGCTTTATTACTCGTTGTTCTCATTTATGAGAATTTAGTTTTTTAAATTAACCTTTAAATCTTTTAAAGTATTACAAAACCAAGCAATTTTTGTGATTAACTTCTTACGCCTTGAATATCTCAAATTTTGCTACATATTTTTAGCTAAAAAGTAATAAGTGTTATTTACATGAAACAATACAAAATTTTGAATTGATAGTATATAAGACGAATTAATAACGCAAACGTATTCTTTAATTTATCTAACGGATTCGCATGAGGCGCAATATGTTTTTTTTAAGAACGCGTACCCGAAAATGCCCAATCCGTATTAGACTTTATTCGTTAAGCGTTTATTATTCAAAGATATCACACCTGAGATACTAAGCGATACGTTACACGTTCAGCAGGTGAGGTCACCGTGACCGGGTTCCGTGATAGGCTTCGTAATAGCCGCGGAACCCTAACCTGCGCTATTAGATTACCGAACAATACTGCTAGTCACTGTGTTACTTTTATCATCTTTAGAAATTCGGTAAACATTTTTATTTGTCGCAATGTAATAACTGCGACAAACCAACACAAACAACAGACCACGACAGACATCCATATATCCAATACAGCGACCGAACCCACGACCGTTAGCGGTCCAGTCGGCTACAGTGACCACTGTAAATTATAATTATATTTTAATATGTTATTTATTAATTAATACCATGAATTTTGATACCAATTTTTATGAAAAATCGCTTTGAGTATTATTATTTTTAAAAGTAGATGGATAGACGGTTGATTTTGTGATCTTACATGCAAAAACTACTGAAACGATTTTGACCGTACAGCAATATAACCTTTAAACGTAGACAAAATCGCAGGTAAAGACCAGTTGGATATAAAGAGAATATGTTATGCTTTGAAAGATAGAGGTTTTGCGGTAAAATGCAATATCAATATTAGTTGAGTTCGAACGAAAAGATGGCTCGGCATGATACAGTAAAAGTGCATCAAAGTAGAACTAGGTTACTAGTTATACGTGGATTAAAATGAAAAACACATACTTAAAGTATTAAAAAGTAAAATAATATTTACTTATAATTTGTACCAATACGTAAAGTGTTTTAAAATGTGTATTATTACCGGAAATATCCCTACGGACAAAAATAGTCATCGCAACGTAAAAAAACACAACAATGTGCAAATATACAAACAACTGCTGAAGCCTTTTTGGGTAACCTTGCGACCAAAAAGCATATATAAAAACGGCACCACCGTCAAGATTGGCCAAGTGTGAGACGGAAGTTAATTTACTGAAGATAAGTCGACGTCGCCCGTAATCCAAACATTAAGTTCGCGACGTTTACCTATGCCACTATTTATTTTAATCCGATGGGTCAAGGGTGGAACTTAGTAGCATATCCATAACTTTCCATACTGATCCTTTCAGTAGCTCAAAATTTTTGTATTGAATCTTAAGTCACTGTCGCTACATTGTGAACTCTGATCCATAAATTGTCGTATCGAATGTGTTGTAAGCCAACGCTAACCTTTATATTAAAGCTATTCCTTTGTTTTTGTTCTTCAAACTATTATTACACGCTACATTATTGTTCTAAATGGAAGTGTTTCTATATGTCAGGTACTCTTGTATTAACCGCGGAACACTATGTGTCATAAATATCACTCTATGTGAAAACAGACATTCATGCAACAGATCCGCAGGTTCCTTATAACAGTAAAACAGCTTAGTAGGTACAGAATATTAACAACCTTTTATAGCGACTCACTTACTATACCTATTCGAAAAAGGATCAACTACACCTCTGAGTTCTTCGATAAGTTGTATGAAAATTTTCTTAAAGTTCGGTCGTGTAGTTAAAAGATGAAATACAAAGAAACTAACTCAAACGAGTATTTTAACATTAGTTAGAATGTACGTATAGAAGAATAGGTGATACAAACGTAATAAATAATATTTACGCGTCTTTATATCTATTGTGTTCTGCTATTGTTATTAAATTGTCCATTATATCTATTACTAAGGGGATGGAGTATAATAAAAATATAATAATGTGTTTATAATATAATCTACTTTCCTCAAGTGTCCTAAGTCCTTTGATAAAGTACAAAATATACCTTATTTATATTATGTTTTTTTCGGTTATAATATAAAAATATTAAATGTTATGTGTGATATCTCGTTTAGGCTGGATTTTTTTGGATATTGGAATATCCGAAATAAAATATTTGTCATTTTTATCTAATGCCCAATTACTTGTTACATAACGGAATACATTTGATACATTTATTAATGGGACTATTGAATATGTGATTAGATGCCTTATGACAGGTAATTGATATCAAAACATATATTGTTGCGAGAGAGGAACAATGAACAGCTGTATTTGTATTTCCTCCCTACAGAGGCAAAATAATCTTCTTTGTTATTTCTCCTTACATTTGTTTCTAATATGTTATTCGTATAAGTCGAGAACACAAACAATAAATATACCTACTAAATTACAAAGACATACACACACACACACACACACACACACACACACACTTTCACATGTCTGTCTAAAACAAGTCCACATCATTAGGAGATATAATTGAAGATGAGGGCTTTCAGCGTCCATCAAGTCTAACAATAAGACATATGATTATGTAAACTGTCTTAGAGACTATATTAGATTCGAAAATCACAGTAAAGTAGTAGTAGTAATATAAAAAATAAAATTTCAATGTTGGTATTTCAAATAAGCTGTGGTTTGCTTTGCTTCTTACGTACATATATATTAGTAACCTATACTTTATTCTGACCTATAACTGCAATACTATAATACTATAGGTAGTTTAATGAATGTTTGTTAGTAAAATAGATCTATCTATCCTCCAATTTCCAACTTTCCCTATAATAAAAGACAAGACATGACGTCACTTAGGTCTGTTAGTAATAGTTTAAATGGAAGAAAAGGAAGAGACGCTTGTGTTTTAATTTTTCACGATTTAACTTTTAAACTATTTATTAAAGACAGGCTAAAAGAAGAAGAATAAAAGGAACTTTCCTTAAAATGGTCAGTAAAGGTTCAAATATCTTTATACTCATAATTTAATTCCACTTCAATAATAAAATAAAGGTGAAGCTTTAGATGAAAAATTCCTCGCTAAATGAGTACACGCTGGGAATTCTGTAAAGATTCCCCTGTCATATTTCACAAGGTGTAGTTAATTAAAAAATAAGTGACATACTTAGTAAAGAAAACCTCAAAGTAAGCGTATAAAATATATTTAAATTATAAAACAATAAAATATAGACTTAAAACATATCAAATTTTAAAAATTAAGTAACAAAATGTTATAAATTTTAGTAAAATATCCTATTTCTAATATATCGCTAAAGCCACAACACTAAATTACACATTTCTGTCTTTAAAATGAACGAATTTCAATACTATTATTATTGAAATTCGTTCAGGAAGGTTTTTTTAAAAAAAATTCTGGACTCGTCGGTTTCACCTGATTCAGTACTCGAACAGCTTATTTGAATAAACGTTTCACACTCAACGGCCCCAGTAAGGACATTGGATTTTGTGCCAGAGGTGAAACACAACACAAACATCCAGACGTTTGTCATGAGCGGGAATCGAAACCGCGACCGTTAGCGCTTCAGTCAATTGCAGAGACCACTGCGCCAACACTAACGACTAAGCACTTATATGACTTTCAGTTATCTCTTTAAATAATTCTTCTTCAAGAGCGTAGTCGTTGTCTTCTTAAGATCTTTGTAAATATTCTTTAACCGCCATTTTCTTTTCTCCGTTAACGACTCCAGCGTAGCCGTATCTAATTTCTCTACAGACGAATTATTGTAGATATCCTTATTATCATTCGTTGTATTATAAACCGACAAACTCTCTGCGCTGAGAAAATCTAAACTTCTCGAATCCAAATCGCTTGTTGAAGGTATTCTCGATATTGAAATATTCGAGAATGAATCTTGAAAACTATTTCCTTCCACATATTTTCGGCGTCTTCTGATAGTTTTCAAGTATTCCTCAGAGGAGAACGTCGTGGTGGGCGTGTCTATGACAGCTGGGAGGCATCTTGGCGACTCTTGCCCTGACTCCAGGTCGATTGGTGTGCCCCATTTGGAGTCGAGAGCACGGAATGCCGACGACAGATGGAGGTGAAGATCCATGGTCTTTTGTAAACGTTCAAAATATGTCACTCAATCACGATATTTAGTTTAATAATTTACAATAATAAATGTGGACAATGATGATTTGCCTTTTGAAAGTATTCAAGACAAAATAGCACTTGGGAATGATAACTTTCGTTAAAGATTTTGTGATTAAATACGTCTATCCCCACCAGTAACTTTGTAATTAAGAAATGTAACATTGTAATGATATAATTAAGAAATGATTAACTTAATAAGATAATTATTAATAAAATATTTAAATTAAAGGGTTAGGTTATTACGTAATTAATATCGAGTTATTAATGATGGCAATTAATTAACCCTTTCGTGTAATTTAACGTTACTGAGGCAATTTTTTAATGAAGTTATGTTACAAATGATGGTATTCATGTAATGGGGTTTCAATGCCTTTTTAGTAATAATGAGAATTTAGGGCACCTAAGGAGGTACCTAAGGAGGTTAAGTTAACTGTATACTTTTTGTTTGTAAATACGTTGGCCTATGTGTTCGCCATTATAATCCGATGTGAATGATTCTTTCTTTGATCGATAGTACGTATTTATTAAAAACGGTAAACAATAATAAAATTGAAAAGTATTGTAATACTTGCTGTGATACTAGAAGATCTTCACGTTGAAGTGAGTATAATTCTATGAAAATATAATATAATCATTTGTATAGTCGGACACCATAAAAAGTATGCATAGCAGCCTTGTAAGTGTTAAATTTAGAAAATAAAACTGCAGCGATGTAAGCAAATCCCTTGTGAGCATAAGTGTAGTATAAGTGAAATGTGATTTAATTTGGTAGTCAGTAATAAATAATAATTACTTGACGAGTTCGGTTGACTTTTCTTATTAATTCTTGTCTCAACAAAACTATAGATTTGCTTTTTCGTTTTTAGTTGACAAACTCATCAACACCTAAAGAATATTTTACGTGTTTACTCTTCCTAACAACTTTATAATTACTTATGATTGATGTAACTTATTTAAAACTTAATATTCTCGGCGCTCGCGAGCTCATGTCGGAGTTGAAGGGGCAAATTGTGTAATTCCACGTGCAGGGGCCGGCGTAAGAGGATTCCACGGTTTCTGGCTTGTTTACTGGGTAAAATATTGAGAATATATTAAAGTAGTTTGGAGTAACTTTAGTTTACGTGCTTTTCTATAACGTGATTAGGAAAAAACATTGAAAAATATTGTTGAAATTTTTGTTACTAATTATCGATTTCTAATATAATTTTCATTTTGATTTTAAACCTTTCGAAATAAACTTGTAAGATTGCCTCATATTATGTAAATCTTTGCTTTTACACCAAAAATAATATACCAACTTAAAAGCAGCGCATCTTAAGCTAAAATTTATTAAAATTCAGATGTTACAGGTTACTTAGATAACTGCGGACCAGGTAACAGTAATTTTATATGTATTAGTTACGATTATAAAACTAACATCTAAATTTTTTGAATATAGCTTTATAAAAGACTAAGCATTGTTTTTATTTCTTGTCCAAATACTTTCTATCTACAACATAAAACAGAACTGCGCAATAAATATGAGGTATTGTTTTATGTTCTTTCATAGAGAGAAAGTAATATTTTTAGTACTAACAAATCATTGAATATACATGCAGTTAACTAACCGTAGCGGTAGCCTGAAGCTTGTTAAAGCTATGTTTTTACAGCATTTCATAAACTTCGGATGTTGTTTACAACATGTTGTTTATGTTATAGAAATTTAAATTTATACGTATCTGAAGTAACCCCTCGTATTTATTTTCAATGTTTTCATGTGTAAGCCACTAAACTCTACTTTTACTTTTTATTTTTTGCCTACTTTTTGTTGCAAAAATAAAGCTTGAAGATTACAAACTCAAATGTGAGTGTGGTTTATCTAGGGTCAAACAAAGAAAAACATCGTTACCGCTATAAATTGTTCGATCAGTTTAAAGCAGTTTTAATATGAAGAGGATTACTCAAAATAACGATTGAACACAAAGACCCGGTACTAACGTAATAATTACTTGTGCTATTCTATTGTAAATTGTCAATAAAACGCCGCTCGGAGGACAAAATGCCCATTTAATTTGATTTGATTAAAAATCTGTTTACAGACCATGAGCTCGTAGCTATTGGTTTGTAAAAGTAATTAAACTTAAATGAGTATTGGACCTATAATATGTTGTATAAAATAATCGAAATATTATTTCGATATTCGATTTCGATATTCGATTTCGATATTCGATTTCGATATTATTTTGTTTAAGTTTTTGTAACAATGTTTAAATGTTGCATATATTTATATAACCTACATCTATACAAATATAATAATGCTGAAGAGTTTGTTTGTTTGTTTGAACGCGCTAATCTGAGGAATTACTGGTTCGAATTGAAAAAATACATTTGTGCTGGATAGACCTTTCACCGAGGCAGGCTTTAGGCCGCTTTAATTTTCGAAACGGGATTAGGATTCAGCGGGAAAGTAAAAAAAAACCCTCGATATTGTTTGACGCGGACGAAGCCGCGAGCAGCAGCTATTTCTATATAAAACTAGGGATACAAATAATAATTATCGCATCAATGTATTCAACCTGTCGTTATGGTGTATATTTTAATAACGTTATTTTTTAATGAGTATCAATTTGATATAAAAAGTTGGTACTATACAATAAATCTTAGATTCAGCTGCAGCGGTAGCTCACGTACATATATGAAGGCTTTTAGTCTAATGGACTATCCTCCACTGCAGATTATTCCACGGACTCGTTTTAATAACAATTACGTATGCTAAATAAAACTCTTGTAATACCCCCTTTTAAATTTTGATATATACGTATTACAATTATAATTATATGTTTGTGATAGAGAGCGGTTTTATATGATAGGGTTGTTTAATATGATTTATAAACAGTGTCAGATTTTTTCAAGAAGACGTGGTGGGTTAGCAACATAAATATGATCTATAAAAATATCAAATATTAATCAATTTAAGCTGATAACAAAATTCGTTACTATATACAATTATGTTTAATCATTTTTTTTAAATAAAAAAAAAAACCTTATGCCATTATGTCAGACCTATCACATACATTGCTAGAGAAAATACAAACCGCGCATAGCCACGGACAGACTCAAGTATTTTACTAAACACACTCTCACATTTAAACAATTGAATAAGTTACAAGTTGAGAATGTTTTAATTTTGTTTGCGAGGGCGCACAGTTTTCGTGAACTAAGAACCAAATGCGCTAAGTTTTCGGAGAACTCTGAACTGAGTATTAAACTACCAAGTTCATTCCATAGTTGAAACGTAAAATTCTGATCGTATGTGTGTTCACTGTTCAGGTCTTACGGATCGGAATTCATGGAAATCTTGTTTCCATAGAATTTTATTGCTATATTATGTCGTGTATAGTATAAAATAATATATTTTTTGACTTTGATGTTTTTAAGTTGTTAGAGAGACAAATTGGTATAATTTTATGCTGATTTAACAACTTAGTCACCTGAGATAAGTTACCCAAAACAATCGCTGTCGCGTTTTACCAAAGAAAACAGAAATCAACCGTCAAAAATGTACTAAAAATCGACAGCGATACTTTTGCGTAATTACGCCACTCAGAACCTAATGCATGGCTTAAAATATTTAGGGATAGTCAACAGATATTTCACAAAGATTAAAAATAAACTTTCAGATGTAACAAGTGTAATCATAAAAACACACGTTACGATACAACTACAAAAAAATCTCAACATTTGTTATTGTTATACACTAGGCAAAAACTTTTAAAAATCTTTTAAATATAAATACCTCCTTCCTGCGAGGAATTTTTCAAGTCGTACCGCAGCCAGGCAACCGGCTCTTAAACGCAAAAGTTAGCGCTGGAAAACTCGAGAAGTTTTAATGAACTGTCGCGTCAAGTAACGGCTGCTATAAATGTAAGATTAAAATCACTTTACTATTTACTAGCGATTTGCCCCGGTTTCGCATGGGTACAATGAAGCAGACTTTTAAGGTATACAAATCTGTAGTTGAGGAAAAGGTTAACCAGGCACGGAAATGTGTTTTACGACGTCACGTTACAAATCTTTGAATTTTTCGACTTTTCTGTACTGTGTTTAAACTACGAGCCAAGATGGCCCAGTTGAGCGAACACGTTAATCTAATATTCTAAGATCCCGATAAAGAACGAAATATATCGCATATAGGTCGTCTAACAAAGTTCAGTCCAGGATATGATTAACTAAAAAAAATTAACGTTTCAACGGTTTGATTATTAGATACATTCCATGACAATCGAAATGTATCTGTCTAGTCTATGTACTTCTGAAATTGCATTAAAATGTGTTGAGCAATTAAAAATATAAACAACAGACAACGAAAGTCACTTCATTTCATAGTTTGTTAGTATTTATAAAAAAAACCGGCCAAGTGCGAGTCGGACTCGCGCACCGAGGGTTCCGTACAAACCTGCAAGGTTTACAAAGTTCG
>JAPEIZ010030020.1:0-12054 GCA_026122275.1 Junonia oenone
TAGCCGGAATTTCAAGTTGAGTTCCTGTTTTCAATATTCTATGGATTCGTGTATCATATTACTTTATGCTAACGGCAAGAAAGCGATGATGGCGTTTATACTTTTCTAGATATCGAGGTATTCCACATTTCTTGCACTATCTCAAATATGCTGACTTTCCTCTAATAAGTAGAGACCGGATTATAAGCAACAAAAAATGGCCATTATATGCATGGAAATATGCACGATAAATACCCGAAATATGCACCAACAATGGCGAAATATGCAAAAAATATGCATATGCATATAATTTTTACTGAAAAAATAGCAAAAATAGGTATTACAAATACCGATAAAATTAAAGTAAAAGCCACAATTTTCTTGAGTGGCGACCAAAAAAAAAATCACGTACACATTTGAGCGACAAAATTATTATGTCGTCTAAAAAAAAGGTCGTCAAACAAAACAGTCCGAAGCGCGAGGCAAAAACGTCGAAAATATATTTTACCTTTGATTTTTAGGTGAAATATGCAATAAAAACCGACAAAAGCGGCTAAAACATGCAATATTTCCAAGAAATGGCCGAAATATGCATTATCCCCAAAAATGGCAGATATATGCAAATGCATATAATCCGGTCTCTAATAAAATAAGCAACTAGCAATTACCCGCAGCTGGGCTTACAGATACTTTGCACACAAATAACTTTTTTATTAAATATATTAGAATTTTATTAAATATATTATTGCCGTTGCCTATCTTGAAACTGCCAATTGAGCTAAAATAAAAATGATTGGTCCGCCATTTTGCGTATGCCGCCATGTTGGATTTAGAAAGAAATTACACTATTCATGTCATGCATGGTCATCTGAACTGAATGTGCATACTGCATACCAAATTTCAACACAATCAGTTGAGGGAAAGTGCCTTAAAATTGAGTTGTAAGATTCCACCCGAACCTCCATACAGAGCAAGTTAAATAAAAGCTTTTAAAAACATCTTCTGTTCCCTAAAAAACAATTTGATAAAATTTTGCCGCTTTTACCACCACTAGGTTAGCCTCCCTAGGTTAGCGAACCCTACGTAAGGTTTAAGCAAATCTATGATTAACTTACCTATGATACACTTTATCTATGATACTGTTTTACGAATATATCTACCTATAGGTAACTATGAAGAAAATATTAAAAATATACTGCATATTCTTTTAAATTTATTATTTACAATGAGTTAGGACCATTCAAAGTATATTTACAACTTCGTATATTTAGGTGTCATATAAAATTTGTGACAGCTTAATTTTATCTATATTTTACAGTTTGATAAATTGGTCTACTTTTAATGAAAAGGCATCACTTAAATATATTTTTTGTTACAATTCAAAGTCCTGATTTTATGAAAACGCTTTATGGGTTACATTTCTAGTTGTTAGCAAATAACATGTTATTTGCTTGTTTTTATTTTGATTTGACACACAGAACCAGGGCCCAGGTATTTTGTAATATATTATAAGGAAATATATATTTATTTATAGTTTTTCTAAATTAAAATATTTTAAATGAGATATTGATTTTATATTAACATTTTTTCTTGAGTTAGACTGTTATTGCTATTTTTTCTATGGTAGTTACATACAAATGTATAATAATGTATCTCTAATTCTAAATCAAATTGAACAATGTTATAAATCAAAAATAATGTAAACAACATGTGTAAAAAAATTTATAGTAGGTATTTGTGAAAAATTCTGTAGACAGTCTAAGATGTGAATGCAATTTGACTTTAGGTCTTATTTTGTCAACTTTTAGGAAAGTTAAGACATTTATTTGATTGTTTTTAAAAAATCATACAAATTTAAATTGATGCCAGCCATTTTCATATATATTTTATATGTGCAATAATCATCATTATATTTTATTTATAGCTTACAACTAATAGTAGTAGGCAGATCACTTGATGTCAGGTGACTGTCTAACATCCAAAGAAAACACAAATACATTATGAACTCAAAAAGCACTATGGAAAGAATTATAGAAAATAAGGAATATTGCTTGTATGGTACTACCCCAGTCTCACCAGCCCATAGTTGAACTACAAGGCTCTACAGTAAAGTATATCATATTAACCAACCATTACACAAATCACAACACTGTAAAATATACACACTCTTTCAATCCACTTGAGTCAATGGAAGCCTAACGAGGCTTCACATACTTATACTAGTTAGGTTTTTTGAACATATTAGAGTTATTCTGCCCGGTCTGATTTGATAAGAATGCAAGGTGACCTTTAGGACACTTATTGGCGTAATGTCCCTTGGTTCCGCATTTGAAACAGGTCACTTCTTCTAATGGTTTGTGTATCATTCTCTGCAACCGTTGCATGTCGTCGTTGTCATTGGCGGGTTTTACGTAACCTAATGCTCTATATCTCGCCTCTTCTTGTTTTTGAGCTACCTCTCTTTGCTGTAATAAAAATATAATAGGATAAAGAATAGTTTATGTTAAATGTAGTTAAATTGTTTTGTTACACTTTGTTAAAGCTAACTTAAATAGAATTGTAATAGTTTTAATAACTTCTACTTCTATTACAAAGCATAAAAGTTTTCACAACAATAATAATCATTACATTATAATAGAAATGTAAACAAATCTATAAAACCTCAAAAATGCAATCGAAAAATTACCAATATATTAAAGTAAACAATATTGAAAAATCATTATGCAACAAATTCAACATAAAATGAACATAAAAAGATTACTTACATCAGGAGGTATCTTATTGCAAGATGATGCTTTATGCCCGACTTCCGAGCAGTAATGACAAACGGGCAAACGTTTCTGATCCTTGGTCTGTTCAGGAGGAGCTGGCAACTCAAACCTCGGGTGCATGTACTTGCAGCTTGACCCATCGGGACAGAAACCAGCCAAATAGTTCATGCACAATACACGTCTCACATGTCGATGTCTGCAATGGGGGCCGTGTCGACAAAATCCTCGGTCATACCTAGAAATTCAAACAAAATATGTGTTAAATTAATTGTTGGTTTATTAGAAGTAAAGAATTTGATATACATATAATCTGTTACACACTTGTTAGAAAAAGTAGTACAAATGCCCAATAATAGAATTCTTTTATCATTGAATATTTATTTAAATTATATTTTATATATTTTTACACTAAAAATACTTGAATGTGAATAAATATTATAGAAAAGTTGGAAATCAGTGAGATACATTTTAGACTTAATTATTGCAATAATTATAAAAAATTAGTATATACTAGTACATGCTCAACAAAAGAAAACTTGTTTTAAATATTTTATCTCTGGCTTATATTTCTACTTACCAAGGACAATCTTTAATTTTACTCTCAGGGTCTATGTGAAGGAATGGACACTCTTTATTGTGGCAAGCATTAAACCTAGCATAGAAATAACATTCTGGCATTTTAGTCATGTCATATTCGTGCAGAAATTCGCACTGGTCACCCTTCTTGCACAATCCTCGGAGCCAATGTTTGCACACGACTGTACGATCACCCCTGACATGCCTGTACGGGCACTGGGGTCCATTATTACAGCCTCCCGGCTGACTAAAGAATTCGCACACAGCTGCTGTAGACTCTGAAAATTATTTATTACAGTTTAAATTAAGCTTGAGATCCAAAAATTGTTAGTATATTGTTTTGAATGTCTTACTGTCCATCCCGGGAAAAGGTAACGGCAATGCTCCATATTGCTGTTCTAACGCGTAGTCTATATCAAATTTTATATGATCTACATTCGCAACTATCACCTCCATTTTAATAGATTTCTTTTCAACGTTTAGTTATTAAGAGTTACTGTTTTTTCCATAAATAAACGAGTACGAAAAGCGCAACGCAAACCTCACAACTGAAATGTCAAACGATTCAAACGTCACAGTCAAACTGAAATTACCACTCTTTGGAAATGAAATTACAGAAATAAGATTGAAACTTTAGAAAACACTAAATATTAGATAGATATAGTTGTTAAAAAAAGATTTTGTTTCCTTTAAATTTAATTTAAGAAACAAAAATAAATATCCACTAAAGAAGAAATAATAGAATAAATAATAGAAATAATAGAAGAAATAATTCTATTCTAATAGAATTTCTAGATTTTGGTTAGAAAATATCTATTATCATAATATTATGTCGTTCCATTAGATATATCTATATATTTCGTTTTAATTTACTTTTGTAGATAACATTTCAATCTATATACCCCCAAAATAATAAATGTATTGCTGAAGTGCATTATTTTATTAGATAGATATTAGATATTTTGTTTCATGTTTCCGATCCGGTAAGTGATAAATTCGTCCTTGTTTCGTCCGTCTGTCACATTTCAGATTACACTACTGTCAGTACTGTCACTTTATGTGTTGTTCTTGTCTTGTTATTGTATATTTTCAGCATTTTCACCATATTTAGCAATATTTATTAAATAAAAATGTCGATATCCGATTTAAAACATACTTTAAGAAAGTATGAATTCCCAGGATGTGCAAAGGAAGCTCTAGTTAAAATAGGTAACCTGAAATGTTCTATGTTTATATTTACATTTCTTTTTACAAACGTATTAATGAAAGTTTTAAATATTTTTAGAGCAATTGCTGGTAGGACGAGCAGCGCCAACCAGCAAGCAATTAGATATAGCAATGGATATAATATCCGAGTTTGTATTCTGCGAGACTGATCGTCGCGGTAACCGCCGGGGTCTGAACCCGCTGCAGGAGCTTCAACTCATCGACATTATTTGTGACTATTTATCCGCTTGCACAAATGATACAACCAAGAATACAATATTCCTTTCTCTATTCGGAGGCATGGAGAGCCAGCGGAAGCTAAAGATTCTCAGTATTTTGGCTAGCATGGCTGTTTCTGCCTCTAGTACTCCTGTAAGTTGTAATTCATTTGTAAAATAAAATAATCGTAATAGAAATAGGTAAAACTATAGTTTTTATTAAATAATTTAAAAAATAAAATAAAACTTACAATAAAATATGCTTTATCTTACCCTTTTTCTCACTATTGCTATTAGTCTGAATATTATCATGGTGCACGTTTTCGCCATTTACTGATTTTTATACAGAGATCTTTGATTTAAAACTGGAAAGCTTGACAATTGACTAATTTAACATTATGATATGTCTTTTACATCAGGTGTTATTAGCAGTGGGTGTGTGGCTCCAGCAAATGGGATGTTCTTCCACTCAGTCCTTGCAACTAGTGGAGAATGTCATCAAAGATCACTTCTACTTGAACACATCAAATCAGAGTGCTCTGAAAACATTAGCGACAACTGCCCCTCAGTTTGTTTCAAATTTCATCACTGCGGTGACTGAATTATACATGCATGACTTGCAAAAGGCTAAGAAAATGCCTCCAAAGAATTTATTGGAAGTCATAACCTCTTGGGTAAGTTTTTTTTTATAATAAAATTTGTATATTCAATCATAATTTACTCTATAACGAAACATATAAAATAAAATATTATGCACAAATGTGAACCTTGCTATGAATAATTTAAATCATGTATAAAAACTAACCTTGTAAGATTTATAAAGTTTTTACTTACCTGAAACATTGATTAAACATTATATTGTCACTGAAAAGTTCATATCTCACTGTGTTTTCTGTGGCGCTTTAGTAGTGTTGGCTTTTCAGTGACGATATTATAAATTCTTCATAATAATGTATAGAAAATTACTTATTTATACTTTCTAGCCTTGTATCTACAAGATTTTCCACTCTACTAGTGTATACTTTTTAAAATTTCATCCTATTGTTTGACAAACACTTATTTCAAAATTTAATTAAATCTATCTACCCTCTTCTTTGCCAATGTTAAAATTGTCTGTAGATTTCTGGAATTTTTAAAAGTAAATTATACTTTAATAGATAGGAAAACACAATGTTTCAGGTATACTCAAATCCGACGCTGTGTATGTCAGCTCAATTGAACCCAGCTTCTCTGCCGAGTGGTTCAATTCCAATGGCAGCCGTCACGCCACTTGCTGGATTAATACACTGGTGTGCACTGGCACCACTTTATATTGATGAAGGTAATTATCAAACGAAAGTTTTATTTATAAATATAAAAAAATATTATTACAGATCTTTGATTTATTTATTATATATATCTCTGGAACCATAACACCTAAAGGCTTATTTGGGATTTTCTGCAATAGGTATAGATATAGAGAACTACTAAGAATGGATATTATGTTATTACCCTCATAAGTACACAATAGTCTTCTAAATAATAGGAACATTTGAGGCTTTTTCAAAGTTGTAATAAAATTAATAATTTCAATTAATCCATAGTTAAATAATGAAAGAACTATCAATATGCCTTTTATTATAATGACTTTGAATTGAGAGAAAAACATAGGTTTTTCTATCATCTGAATAGGGTACTTGGTTCTCACTTTTAATTATAATTAGTGATTTTATAAAACTTGTTCCTGTACAATAAAGTACTTATTTAACTTTCAGACACAGAAATGGAAGCATTACCAATTAAAAGGATCAAATTAGAAGACGAGAAGCCATCTATAGTCAAAACACTACCTACCAAGGCTCTTACTGAGTCGGAGCTATATATAAAATTGCATCTAGGAGTATTACATAGCTTGCGTGCTGGGCGACGCACACATGGACCTCCTACAGCGGTGAATGCACAACATTTGGCAGCTTTAACGCCGCTTGTGCAGGCGTATGCACATCAGCTATTGAAACGAGGTGTTAAGTTGCATACTGACATTAAGTTGCAGGTAAATATTTATCTTTTAAACTATGGGCCAAATGTTTTATTAAGTTAGTCTTGATTTTGTCCTGATAGTTAACAGAGTTGAACATTATGAGTGATCTTTTAAATGTATTAGTAAGAGTACCATGTTCATGTAGTTGTTGTGTTGTATGTGTTATTGAGCATAAATAACTATATTTTGATATTATTTTTTCCTTTATTTTAGTAACATATAAATCATTTGCTAACTGCTAACACGGGTGGTTCCACTAAAAATAATTAATAAAATCGAAAACTTAATGCATACTTTTCTATAAAATATTTCATAAAAGGCCTTAGCTTCTCGAATCTCACGAATAATCTGAAATTGCAAATTTTAAATATTGTTTTCAGGATTGTTTAGACAGAATCGGACAAGCGGTACAAGTAGCGCTTGCAAACGGTTGCGTGTACGGCAACATTAGCAACCTCCTCGCCGCATTAGACACTTTACCCGAGAACAGGTTGCTGCGGATCATAATCAAGAGCCACCAGCAGAATATATGACAAGTGCTTTGAGTGCCTGATGATAATTAAGATGAAAGATGGATTGTGAATATTAAAACATTGTCATAAACCCATTTGGTGGACATTATTACAAATGATTGCCTATGGTTGCTGACAAATTTTTGATTGATTAAATTTATAGTACAGCAAAATCTTTGATGAGAGACAAATTGTACTTTTATTATTTCGTGTTTTTCCACATAATATGGGGAAATAATATTAAACTTTAACATCAAATAAAAAATTTCGCTACACCGCGGGATCGAGCCTGCACCTTGGCGGTGCTTTAGCAATTAAGCTATGTATCGCTTCATGCGCTAATGATAAAATTAAATTTTCGATTGAATAACATTATTGGTATTACCACTCATAAGGTATAGAAGGTTGTCATTGTCATTTACAATGAATTGGTTAATTAAGTCAAAAATCTGTGTAGGTACAGTATGTAAGCCACTCTTGTATTATGTTAGATGATAGACACCAATAAATTATTAAATCAATATGAAATCAAGCACTTTATGTGAATAGCCACTATTTGTGTTTAGTTTGTTTAATTTGCTTTCTGTTAACACAATAATTGTCACTTGAATGGTATGCCCAATACAGGGTACAAAAGTGTATCCATTTGTACAGCATCTAAATGTAATATATAGTGTGCAGTCAGATGATCTATTATGTAAATAGAACAAATATTTTAGTAATATAATTACTGCATAGAGATAAGAGTAATTGTAATGTAGCATTTACCTAAATAAGAAACTACTATTTCAAAAAGACTTATTAGTATTCAATAGAAATGAATTAAACACAAATTTTGATTATAAAACATGTTGTTTATTCAAATATTATCAGCCTTAATAATATTTAAGGTAATACATGAGGTTTGTGCAGTGAAATAAAGTATGCTACATGAGTTACTGTTTTATTTAAAACGGCTTAAACCTACGATTCTGTTTGATTTGTGCTATCTTTTTCTTATCCTCTTCAAATCTCTGTCTCAAAGTAACAATTCTCTTCATCTTAGACTCCCTGATTTGGAAAGTGTAGAAGTTCTTCAATTCCTTTCTCTTTTTATTCTTCTCTTCCTTGGCCAGAATTTTATTTTCAACTTTCTCAGTCCGAGCGAAACTGTTAACTTTACCTTTCTTGGTAACTGTCACCCATCCTTCATCGTCCTCCTGTTCAAGTTCCTTTTGTTGCTTTTCTTCTAATTTGGTCCTGTTATCGTGATCTTTCATGAACACTTCTATTCTTTCCTTTATTTCTTTTGGTTGTTCTATTGATTTATTGTATTCATGAATCCATTTCTTCATACCAGTTTTTATTTCATATCCATTCCAATTCATAGGTCTTAACTGCGTTAGTTTAAGAGCTTGGTCTAGTTCTGAAACTTTTCTGAACACTAAATAGCACACTCTGAATGACGGTTTTGGGGGTTCTTTTATAAAACTGTTTATATTCGTTTCAGTTGTTTTCGTGTTAGGTTTCGTTGAGAATATGACGGATTGCACTGTTCCAGCGGCACTGAAAGCATTCTTAAGGCCTTGTTCATCAGCGTAAGGAGGCACGTTCACTATGAATAATGTTCGCCCTGACGGCTTTTCAAGTGTATGTTCTCTCACAGAATGTTCTTTAACGTAAATCACATGTGGTGAAACAGAGTTTTCTTTGAGTTTTAATTTTAGTTCTGTAATAAAAACAATAAACTATTACGAATGTTCTTTTTTTATATGTAAATTTTATCAACATGTTTACCTTTAAATTCGTGTATCCTTTTAGTGGATTTCATTTTTATCAAAATCTTATGTCATTAAAGCAATCGAACAATTAAAGTCTATTTAATAAGGCAAAATATAGGAAACTGTTTTAACAATATGTATAAAACACACTAGTACATAGGTTATGTTGACATTCCACAGGTGACAATTATGTGACAATTTTATTGACTTATGATTTTTTTTAAGAACTTGTTTTATGGCTCTGGGTTCAAGCCCTTTTGAGCCTCAGTAGACTTATGAAAGAAATTAGTGTTGCCAATTTTATTTTACAGTGGATCATACCGAAGACGAAAATGATATCTAGAATTCTAGATCTATAAAAAGATATCTAGAATTCTAGATAAATATCTATCTATCTGATTATGTATCTATTTATCCAAAAATACAAATTTTCGTGTAGAAGAAAATAGATGTTATTTTACAAAAATTTAAAACAATTTATCGAAAAAAGTCCCCAAAATAAAAGATCCTAATAAAAGATTTAGAATTTAGATCAAACAAATCTGCGCTTTGTTATGATATTTTTTGGGACAAAAATGCACTTACATTTTTTCACTTCGAGTTATTTAATCGGTCTTTGTAGAGGAAAGTTAGCATATTTGAGATACTGCAAGAAATGTGGTATACCTCAATATCTAGAAAAGTATAAAGATAAACGCTATCATCACTTTTTTTTCCCGTAAGCATAACGTAGATAATATGATACACGAATCCATCAAATATTAACAGGACCTCAACTTACAATTCCGGCTACCACAATCACAAACAAGAAAATAAGGGGCCTATTTTGAAAACTTTTTACGTAACAATTTAATAATTGATAATAATTAACTGTAATGCTAAAATATTTAGTGTATTTATTTAAACTGATAAGTAACCTTCACAGTTCGTGATGTGACTATAATTTTGTAAATATTTATAAATGAAAGTTTATAATTATAATCATGGTATGTTGCTAATGTGGAATATCGACAGTGAATGTAATTTGGAACGCTATGCACTGTCGAATTTTATACACATTTTTAGGGTAGGGTCAAATTGGAGCCCATACAATTAGATACCATGTTCGTCTGTTAGTCTGTCTAGCCGTTGCCATTTAATTTTAATTTTAAATTAAAATTATTACGGCTAACTAGGTTACTACTTAACATAAAAGTCGATTAAAGTAAATAGGAAAATTGGGTACAAATTTCACAATATAATCATGTAAGATAGTTTCCTAATAATAAAAAATATAGTGAAGATCAAAGGAGTGAGATAAGAAGCGTAAACCACTATATTCAAAATTATCTGCACCTCAAGTCAAATCTCGTTCTTGGAGTTTTTTTACTTTGAAAGGCAGTTTGATTAGGTTTCTGATGTCTGATGAAAAGCTCGCAAAAAACAAACGTGGTGTTCCAAAAATGCCGTTACTAGAGTAAGTGTGGGATATTTGGAATACATGTTTGTTTTTTGCGAATATCTTTAAAAAGAAACTACCGTTTCTTCTGATAGTTCGACAAAAAATGCGTTAAATTATTGGAAATTTAATAAACTTTAATAATTGAATATCAATTGTAACAGAAACCAGGAACCTTATCAAAACACCTTTGAAAGTGAAAAACTCCAAAACCGAGATTTGACTTGAGGTGCAGATAATTTGGAATATAGTATTCCTCCCTTCTAATCTCAAGCTTCAAGCTTAATCCACCACGCTGCACTACTGCGGATTGTTGGATATACATGTGTTACATTTTTTTTCGGCACATTCAGGTTTTTATAGAATGTTTTTCTTCACCACCGAGCATGAAATCTATTTGAACATAAATTAATTTAGCACTTGAAGATTCAGCAGTGCTAGCCAGGGTTTGAACCCGCAACCTTAGGTTTAGATCGACGTGTTCGCACCACTAGACCATCTCGGCTATAAGTAGTAAAATAGAACCACGTTAGCCGTAATAATTTTCCTTTAAAATTTCGATTATACGCGGATAAACACACTAACAGATGGACATGGTGAAATTATTTGGGCTCAGTTTTGACCTTACTTTAAAAGTGTGCATAAAATTCGAATGTGCACAGTATTCCAAATTATGTTCATTGTCGGTATACTACGTTAGCAACAAACCATAATTATTTAAACTTCCATACATATTTCTATTTCTAGAAAGATTTACAAAATAATTGTACCATAATAAACTCACAAGGTTACTAACCAGTAGAAATATTTTAGCATTACAGTTAATTATTATCAATTCATACATTGTTAGATTGTTACCTAAAAAGTTTTCAAAAAAGGCCTCTTATTTTCTTGTTTCTTGTAGCCGGAATTTCAAGTTAAGTTCCTGTTTTTAATATTTCATGGATTCGTGTACCATATGACGTTATGCTTAGGGCATAAAAACGAAGATATCGCTTTTACTTTACTAGATATCGAGGTATTCCACATTACCTGCAGTATCAAATATGCTGACTTTCCTCTACTTAACTATCTACCTACTTTATTCCACTTACTCTACTTGAGCCGAAATCACGGTTTTGCATATCTAACCTATCTTAAAAGATCATATCCGAAACAAAATGGTCTATCGACTACTACACTATCTACGATTGTCCAAAAATATAAAAATATGTAAGAATTTACATATTTGATGTTTGAAAAAATCAACCCGTTATCGCTTTGCATTTAAAATAATTGACTGTATTCGAATTTGTGAAATATCTAATTTTATTTAATTTTAATGAAATATCTAAATTATTTAATTTTTATTTATTTGGAAGAGATTTTGAATTAAATTGCAAATTGATTAAATACAGTTCAGAAATAGGACAACTGACAGTTAAAAATTTCTCATCTGTTAAACTTGTCTATTTGTCTCTGTTGGCGAAAGAATTTTGACGAAAAGCGTTTGTGTGCCTAAAGTTTTGATTGTATTTTCGTTTAATTCTACGGCAATGTGCGATTATATTGATATCTTGAAGACAAATTCTAGT
>JAPEIZ010032181.1:0-21066 GCA_026122275.1 Junonia oenone
AGACAGACAGACAGACAGACAGACGGACATGGCGAAACTATAAGGGTTCCGTTTTGACTACGGAACCCTAAAAATACTTCATACAAACGTTACATTAAACGTTTATTATCATAAAAAAAGTTTAATACGTTAATATACCTGCTTTGATTTGCTACAACTGCCGTCATTACATCAATTAACAGTGAATTGATAAATCAATTATAGATAAAATATCTTACTAAGATTTATTTAAAAAATCTATACCTAAGTAGTTTCTAGTTTTTACATTTTAGCAGTCTTCATCCTTTGTTAGGATTCTATGGAAATGTGGAACCTTACATTCTCTCAACAAAGGAAAGTAATATAGTCTGAAATAAATTTTTTTTCATCAACCTAATTGACGCCGTGAGTAATTTATTAGTCCGTTGGTAAGCTTTTCCAGACTGCCAGATTGTTAATTTATATATATTATATGGCACAGATGTTTATTATTTAGAGAAAATTGTATCTTGTATAAAATTTAAGAGTAGTAATTTAAAAGGAAAGAAAATATGATAAGATAAAGTCTGTCACGTGTTACATTTTTTGATACTAAAACTACCATATCAGGAAGATGAATATGCTCCTGAAAACAAATTTTCCTAAAAAAAACGTACGTAAGACAAAACTTCAATATAATCAAAGTCTACAGGTTCAAATATGGTGAAGTCCCACTGAGCTTTCGAACACTTTATTTGTATTTACAATTCATGCCAAGCTTGATGATGAGTAATTATATTTTTTGCTCGGCAGTAGGACATTAACGGAGTTTTAATGATGATAATACTTAGCCTTATTTCGCTCCGCAATTACTACATAAATTTTCTGTAAAATATATCGTAACGAAAAAGTTGCCGAAGTAAATAACTGTTCTTATATAATAACTGAACACAAACATTCAGCGCAGTTTGCTTGGAGCAAACATTTCATATTTGTTCTTCGGATACATGGCGGCAAAGTTATCGTCGACTCCGCGTTATTTCTGGTGAGCAGTTTAAACAGATTAATACTGGATTAACCGCACATGCAACACTTTACCTATTTTATTAAAGGCTTTAATGAAAGGTAACAAAGCCTGGGTACGTGACGTTATACATCTATATTTTTTCCAGAAGATAATATTATAACTGAGGTAGGTACGAGTCAATATAAATAGTCCAATGTCGTTATTTTTTTTTCACATAATAATACAAAAAGTCACTGGACGCAAGGACAAAAAAATATTATAAATGATAAACCCACTCGATCTTTAAGAAAATTCCATGAACGCAATAACGAACTAAGGGCACTTATAAATGAAGTTCGTAGTCCACACAAAACATTATCTCACACGTGCAAAACTTATTCAATATAATAATTTTATGAAAACATATGAATACCTATGTATATAATTTTATGAAATAACATCTTATTTAATATGTAATATATATTCGAAGTTGACAAAGCTGAATTCATTTCACAAGCCCTTGCGGTTTCAATGTAAACTATACGCGTGCTAAGAAAAGTCGCATCCGGAAGATCAAAGAGCTGAATTTACAACGTCCGCTTATATTGTGGAGTTGATAATGTGTTTGGCATTTATCAACATATAATTCAATACATTCGGACAGACCTGTGTGAGTGATATATGCTTATAAACTTGGCATCTAAGACTTATCACTTTATTGAGCAAGTCACCACTAAAAATACAATTTGCGATTATTGTTTTATTTCGTAAATAAGCCAAGTCGTTTACTCTCGGATTAATATCAATTTATTCTATATCTGAGCTCTGCGGTAACCTGCGATTTCGTTTGTCTAAATATTATAGTTAGGTATTATCTTTTACTACATCTTGCGGTAAAATCGTAGAAGCTAGTTTTTGTTATTTCATTTTATATTATAATACAAACTTCTAGATATTAAAATTCTTGAGAAATTTATTATTCAGGACTAAAAACACAATATTTCGATTCCAGTATCAGCAGCCAGATATAATCATTGTTTTAAACAATCTAGATGCTAAAAGTCGTACAGTTCTTGAAAATATATTTTATTTCAATAGCTGTAACAATAAATATCTCGAAAACATATACACCAGAGACCAGTCCCGAATCAATATAATATAGACCTTTCTACTGGAAAAGGTCTACTATAATTGAGTGAAAACGGATCAAAGGCTATTCGACTCCTAAACAATACTAACATATAGCCTGGGGCAGTTACTGTATATCATAAAATAGAAGTATTAAACAACAAGAAGCGGCCGAGTTGTTTGCTAATAAGAAAAGTATATACTGTATATAAATATTTTGATTGTAATGTGTGAAGAAAATGTAACGTTTATTTATAAAGAATCTAATGAGATGATCGTGTATATCTATTTAATAATACACAAATACTGATAGATAGCATACCTACTGACAGAGAAACCACAGCTTGAATCAGTGGATCAAGAAGAATTAATATATAATATACTAGCTGACCCGGCGAACTTTGTTCCGCCTTAATGGCGGCAATAATAATTTAATTATTATTAAAATTGCGACTATAATTTGAGATTTAAACTATCCTATCTCTGAAGTTAGATCGAACTGCACATGGTGTGCGAATTTTATTATAATCGGTTAAGTGGTTTAGGAGTCCATTGAGGTCAAACATTGTGACACGAGATTTATAATTTATATATATGTATATTAAGATAAGATAGGTCTTTGTAAAAAAATTTTTAATTGACCCCTGGGAGGTTAATTAGGACTCTTGTATGATAAATTTATTCAATATTATTTTATGTTATACTTCTGTAGTTCTATTGAATATCGATATGCCGATAGTAGACCTCGGTTGCAATACTCGCGTATTTATAAAATATATATTTTCAAAGATACGGGTAAACGATGCTATTTCGCTATACCTAGCAATTAGCTACTAACCGAAAGTGTAGCAAGCACTTAGCAGCAAAGAGCTAGGGAGTTAATATTATAGAGCTTAATTTTAATTTAAGAGAGACAGATAGGAGGGTAAACTTCTAAAGTATCAATTACAAAATAAGGGATCCAAAATAGTATGTGACCTTTCAATAAAAATTGTCTGAACGCGGCTGATATAACATTTCATCCTAAATTGATTCCATGTAAATGTCATCCTGATCATAGAATCAATGACATGAATAATGAAAACCTATATCTGTACTATTTATATTGCCAATATTTTATATAGAAAATTTTCAAGCTAGACAAAATTTAATATTATGAAAGATCACAGAAAGGAAGACAGAATACAAAATAATAACGACCCAAAGTTTCACAACGAATCTCTCTGAAATATGAGCAAATGAACACAAAAAAGTGTTTCAACTTACCTTTGTAAATATTTAGATTCGGCAAGACTAATACCTAAAATATCAAATGATATTATCGTCACCCCAATCGTATTTGACTTATAATATACAATTTTACGACGGATCGCGACATTAGCGCAAGGATTACTTCGGAATTTTGAGCAGATTTATATTTGTTTCCATTTTCAAAGAGAATCCAAAGATCAACATTTAAGGAGTTGATATAATTGTATTCAATCACGAGAGTGGGAGTATAACAGAGACAGACATTTTTTTTAATGTTATAACCTTGTCATTTAAATATTTCCAATGTAATTGGGTATATCATCAGGTACATGAACTGATTTTAATTAAACTCGTGATGCAATGCAATCTGAAATACGGGATAGGTTCAAAACATGTCTCATTATCGATATGGGTCAATGTTTATTACTCTTAGACTTGTTCGTTTGGTTTAGAACTGGGTCATACTAAAACGTGAACCGCGAACTAAACGCCGGGATAATTATAGAAATACAAATATGTTCCATATACAAATTGAAGTGTCTGTCTGTAATATGAAAATAACAGTTTTGACAAACAAAAATTTCAAATTTCTATAATAACAAAAATTCCAGCCGGACCAATTTTTACGAGACCATAGAAATAGCTGATGTTAGGAACTTAAGAAAAGTATTATAATAATTTTGTTACTATTGATTAAGACACGGAATTTTGGTTCCGTAGAAATTAAATAAAATTGTAACAAGTAACTGCTATTTATAAATACATGTTTTCAATAGTTACTGGAATTACAAATATGATATTTCATTTTATACGTGCTTTCGATTCTTAATGATTGATCTCGTATAGTCGAAATAGCTATTTGGATTATCTATTAAAATAAAACAAATATACATTCATCAACGTCTGAGAGTTAATTTGATCTATTCGTTTCGTGTAGCGAATACAGATAAATAGAAAAAAAAATTACAAAAATTAAGGGTGATACATAATAATTTTTATTTAGGTAGATTGTAAATATGTAAGCACCGGTACCTGATAGGCTGAAAACCAACTGAAACATCATGTGGGATACGTTAAAATTAAGTTTTTAAATATCGAATGCATTGCATTGGTAATTTAAAAAAATACAGGGATTGTATTTATAAGAGTGCCGAAAATAAAAAGTCACATATTTGTCTCACCGTGTCCGTAAAAAAGCAAAAAAATAAATTGAAACATCGAAACGTCCGTATTGAAATGAATAAAATTTTGCAGTAAAAATCAACTGAATTTGGCTATGTTATTGACGTATGTATGTTTTTTGTTTTATTTCATTCAGAAGAATATTGTTTGTTTGAACTCATTTATTTAGATTTGCGTTTCAAATTTCACAAAAATACTACAAAAAATAAGGAAGTCGGAAAAGGGATTTCATTATTTGGAAAGGGAAAAACAAATTAAATTAAATAAGGAATGTAATATAAAAATGGAATAGCTGAGTTAAAATATTGAGATGAGAATGTGTGACCGAATAATATGTACTTATGTATAGAAAGGTCAATGTTGACAAATAATTGATTATTATCAATTGAAACTAAATTTTAATTAATTCTGAATTACACTACATGATTACATAAAGAAATTCATTATTTTATTAAGTATATGTACCTACCTGAGGTTATTATTAGTTTTTGAGCCGTTTATTGTTGTTTTTTATTTATTTATTGCTTTATCACGTTGTAGTTAATTAAGAAAATTTTAAACCTAAATCATTTTATTTTAATTTAGCTTCATTATTACTAAGACTCAATTTTATTACAATAATACATGTATCCTATCAAGTCTATTAACTACATATTTTATACAAAGAGACTTGTTTTTACCTTTCATGTTTTGACAAGTCCCTGGAACACTATCGCAACATTTTGATCGAGTGCTTTGAAGCGCTAACGGAGTTATTGGAAATTTTAATATTTCAACTGAAATCAATTAAAACATTCAAAATATTCCGCTCAACTACCGCGAATACGTGGAATTCAACCAGTTCAAATTAGAATAACAAGTTCAATATTATGTAAGCGCTTAATTAAAAGCTTTAAGGGGCTCTCTATTACATGACATAGTGATTAGTGAATAATTGCACATTGACAATACATGGAGTTTCATATTTGTTATTGTAACTTATCACAGATAATGGAAAAATAGATGATTTGATTTAACTACGTATCTTATTTTTGAAAACCGGATGAAATAAGTTTAATTTTCACGAACAATAACAGTTGGCAGATACTGAGCTTACTGAGGTACTGAAGTACTGAGCTTATTAATAATTGGTTATTATACTATAACACTGTTTAGATACCAAAATATGTTTTATATTAGTTAAATGTGAGATAAACTCTGGATCAGTATACCATAACCTCACTCTAAATTTTAGGGCCTAGCCAAACAGTAACAAATTAACAATATAAACGTTTAATTCTGCAATCAAAACCAATACCCAAAACAACAATCTTTACAATGCACTTCCAAATATTTGTCATGGACAAAAACGAATCCGTGATCCTTAGCATAGAAACCTTTAACAATGGTCAGCTAGACGTGAAACTACATTAGGTACATGCTGTTTGCTGAGGTTGTAGGCGGAAGCCTGATTCGCTCAAATGTCAATGAAATTGGTTTCTACGATAATTGTTACGGGTTCGATTGCTGTTTGTATTGTGTCTCTATGGAATTATCCGACAAATAATATCCTATATTCAGTATTTCTTATATGACAAAAGTAAAAATTTGTATATATGTATAATAATTTTGAAAAAGTTTGCTAATCTCATACGGGCAAATGTAGGTTTCTCTTACATGTTTATAAAAATATGAATATAATAATTTGGTATATCATATCAATATGTGTAATATATGCAATATAAAACAATAAAAAACATCTTATCACTAGGTGATACAGGTGTCAATGAAAGTAAAATATTTGTTTACAACAACAAATAAAAATTAAATAAATAATATTATACTACCCATATATTAAGTATTAAGTTCTGGAATTACGTTTTAATTTTATCGAAAAAAAATATATAAAACGTACTCGCAATTTATGAATAGAATTTTATTTGAATTTTAAAATGCAGTCTGAAATGTACTCGTGGAGAAGTACTCGCGTCGTTGCATGGTTCAGGTCATTTAATTTTTAAAATACGTGCGTCACACACCTATACAAAACCATGAAATATTACACACAACAATTACCACCTAACATCTGTGCAAAAACCTATAGCAGTTTGTTCTTTAGTGACGCAAGACTCATATTCTGTTTGCATTGAGTTAATGTGAAACGTGACACAAAAACGCATAATAAATCATTACGACCGACTTTACGACAAAAAGAATCTATTTTTATTCTACTGCAAAACTAAAGTGCATATATTTCGAGACGTGCATCTCCCGGAACGTTTTTAATACGATGAGTTTGCTCGTTTCTGACATAGAAAACTTTAGAAACATCGTTAAGTATACGGAGTCATAACAACCACTCGATAACACACTCGTCGCGAGCACCCTGCGATGTTTTACAGCTGATCAAAGTATAAACAAACTCACCTTATATTACTGTAAACACAATATTCCGGTATCGGAGCACGATACGTTCGCGTGTGATAAACTTCCCTACACTGGACTAGTTTGGACCACTTTAGAACACGGCAGTTATGTGGAAGTAATAAAAATATATTCCCGATTTAATGAAAGGGCAGTGGAGTGTCGGAGGACGTTAGGGCGTGCGTCTCCGGCGACAGTCGATGTAGGACTGACTGCGGAGCATAAAGCGTGGTGCGATGCAGCTGTAGTTTGTGAACAAAACGTTCAGGTATGGAGATGAGGTGTGCCTAAAGCAGCTATGTGGCGATATCGAAACATCAGATACGAGAGATAATTATCGAGCGGGCACTTCTTATCTGTATGGAAATCGTGATCTAACCTTCACGGCTGATCCAGGGTGCTAAGTATTTGTTGATACATTTTGCAAGTAGATTGAACATCATTTAACGTTAATGTGTATTTTTTTTTGCAAAAATAAAAACTTTAATTTAAATTATTTGCTATGTCGTAAAAATTATTTCAAGTGTAACAAACAATAGGCTTTTTTCGGCTTCTTACTCAATTATACAATTTTGCTTATCTAAAAAAAGGCAAGTTAGGTACTTAGAAACATGTTATACACTTCATCCTTTTAACATATTATTGTTTCCATAAAAACCATTCAAATAAACTGCGTCACTCAATAAACCAAGTCGATAATGTTGTATTATCATTGAGTGTGTAGCGTTATTTTTTTTTGTAATGAAGAGAAATAAATATGTTGCACGTAATATAAATTTAAATTATGGCAAAAAAAAAATATTTTAATTATCTATAATTCTTAGGTAGGTATATTCGAGTCTATTTACCCCGAAAAGAGTTAGCAACTTCGTTGAGGCCTGGGTGATCAAAGCTCCCCGATTTCTTTTGACGTGGTATTCGAAATTACAACTACATAGGTATACAAATTAAATAACTCTCAGACTTATCTTCTAAAATGTAAAAGAAAAGCAATTACTTCGATTAATGGCCTCTTTCATCTACAACTAAAGGGCTATAATAAACAATCAAAGTAATAAAATTTTGTTTTAAAAATAAATACCTACCAACCTACACTTTGAGCGTAAATTTTATATTATTTTTTGTATTAGAAATTTAACAATAAATATATTAAAACATCCATAATATTATTGATTTACTGTTGACATAACTTAATTGATGTCACGAAAAACAATTTACTAATCAAAAAGGTTAAGGTTAATGATAAGGGTTTGTTTTTCATAATCCCCTCCCCGATAATTTAATTTTTATTATAGTATATTAACTAGTGGACCAGACAGACGTCATGTCAACCAAAGTGTCATTATAGCGTCTTCATTTTACATGTTTAAATAGAAATTTTCTTTCCGATTTTTTAATTTTTATTAGCGTTTAAACCTTCCCTGGACTTCCACGATTATTTCAAGACTAAAATCAGCCAAATCGGTTAAACCATTCTCGAGTTTTAGCGAGACTAACGAACAGCAATTCATTTTTATACATACATATAAGATAAGATATAATATTATAATAGGTGATTAAGTGCAAAAATTTTAAACAGTATTAGTTTACATTTCTTAATTTTTATTTAGATGATTAATATACTACAAGTCCTAATTCAACAATAAGGCACACTATGTTGCGCACATTAGGTAGGAATGTGCGTAATAACAATTCGTTTGTACTAAAATATTTACGTTTTCATTTTGTAGATGAATACACCGCATCGACATACAAGGCGATCGTCTTACATTCATTTAGGATATTACGACGAAACAAGGACTACACTATGCAAACTTACCTTCTCATTAATGACTCGTTAACTTTTAATTGACTTGAAATGCTTTTATTAAATGGAACGTCAAAGGTATAAGGAAACAAGCTTAAATATACGTTCGAACAGTTTCACAAAATTTTCTTTAAAAAAATAAATTTTGTTTCTTTTTTTATATATAATTTATAAATTTTATTTGCTAAGTAAAAGCTAACCGAGCTGTGTCCGTTTACAAGCTTACAAGTTCCGAGTAAAACGTTAGACGTACAGATGTGAAGCTAATAACCTTAAACAGGAAATGCAATGAAGAATTTAACGCTACAAGGACATGCAACGCGAAAGGGCAAATGATTTCCACTGATCGTGAAGAACAGTCTTAAGATGATTTCTAATGACTTTCAAAAAAGGAGGAATCTAGATATTTATATTTTGTTTGTTACGGATGTGTTACGATTTCATGTGTTTTCTTTTTATATTAAACACGGCATTGTAACTTCAATAATATTTTTAGGATCTATTAAGTTTCTAGAACGAAGCACAACTGGAAAATTAAAATCAAAATCAAACTGGAGAATGATATTCCTCAATGAACGATGGCAAGTCACTAATTAGATCGTTGCATCTGTATAGGTGCATATTTCAACAAGGACCAATGTTTCAATGAAAATTGGTTACATTTTCAAGTAAAAAATATCATAACTTACTTCTAATAAAACTTAAGTGAAGACATTACTGGAATGACGTTCCGTGAAATCGACTGGAATGTTAAATTCTTTGGGACAGACAACGTGTCTAGACGGCAATATATAAAAATTTTTACTTGACGATTTTATATTAAAACATACATAGTTTGTGTGGGTTCCAAGAAACATTCTCGCAAACTTTGTCAAGTGACAAAATACGGTTATTTGATTAAATATAAAATTCAGTTGGTTAGACATTGGGCATCCAGACGCAAATATTGATAAACGAATTCAGAATGGCGGCCGAAGAGCAGAAAAAGTGATGTAATGATTCGATTTGGAACGAATGACTTTTGAAGCACATTTTTATTGAAAATAAAATGTAGAGAAAAAACCAAATACGACACTGTAACAAAGTGAACAAGTAACTAAAACTTGAACGCAAAGTTTCTATAGTAATAGAACTTTAAATGCATTTACTCGTAATATAAATGGTTGCACAGAGAACAAAGAAAAGTTACATTATATTATAAAATATTAAACAATAAACACAGCTTCTTAGTCTAAGTGACCTACCGAACTAATACGAAAGTTAATGAGTAGTTGCTTATCATCTCTTTACACTATAACAAAGACTGAAAGAAAAGTTATGAAGTACAATTCAAAATGAAGTTAAAGAATATCCTGCAATAATAAATAAGAAAGTCAGCTGTCTACGATAGGACTTCAAATCAAGATTTGCCATGATTTTTGGCTACCATCCATTAAAGTTCAATTCAATTTTATATTTAAAGTTTTTCTAAATAAAATAATGATATTGAAAGCTTTTAAGGCTTAAACTAAATGCCAATTGTCAATTATAAACCCTAAATCTCTAGACTTTTATATTATACCAACTGCGTAAAATATTTTTTCACGTGTATTGTTTCATGGTAAACAAAACAAGTACTCAGCAAAGGTATTGTATTATTCGATCTATATTTTCAATGAAATATTGAATTTAGTAATTAATTAAGTTTTGAAGAAGAGGGATAATATCGAAAACAAAAATTATAAATATGATTGATTTAATCTTATCTATTAAATTGGAAAAGTTATTGTAAAAGAAAAACAATTATATTTCTTTTACCAACATTTTACGATATCCACTTTAAATATATCTAATATATACATTTTTTTTAACTTTGCAAATCAATCACATTTCAGAACACAACGAATAACAAACCTATAAAATAACATACAAATAAATAATAAACATTTCTACCTAACATCATGATTCATGGAAAAGGAACGTTTAATCAAGAGCTCGAGTCTCCGTCGTGACGAACAACAACGAGCTAGAGAACCTGATTTGCTCTGAAAGGTACATATTTTTGCTCACTTCATTGCTTCATGTGTAATTTACTTTGACTCTTGTTCCCCTCTAGAAAATTCGATTATTCTATTGACATTCAACGTTGAACAGAACTTCGGCGTAATTTATTACCTTCTAAGGATTGATACATTGCTAACGGATCCGACAGACGTTCCTGTTCATAGAAGCATCTTTCCTGCCTAATTGTGTATTTAAGCAATCTAGACAAAAACTTAAATGCGTACAAAAATCCCTATTAAATTATATATTTTCTATGAAATTACACTAAAATATGAACAAATATCATAGCTCTAGTAATGAGAATTGAGACCTCTTGACTAATCTATGAATACGTGAATGGTATTACACTGAAGGATTAGCTATAGCAAACACTGTATTGAGGAAGACATTCTATGTTGCTTTTTTCTTTCGTTCAAAAAACAAGTCTAACGTGAAATGAATGAAAAACGAACCAGTTAACCTGTCTCATGGTAAAAGGACATTTCAATCAAGAATGCAGATCGCTCCGCTGGCCAGCGACGATTCTCCAGACCACGACAAAACCCGAGGATCGTCAAACGGTAAAACAATATAACTTGCATTAAAAACTTTTATTGCCCAGTATACCGAGATTAAGATTGGGTAGTCTGTACAAGTTTATGTACGCTGAAGTAGACGTTACATTAATAAGCGTCTGTCTGGAACATTTTATTATTTTAATCATATTAGTTCAAGTGGTTTTGGATCTTTTTGGTTGTTTATTTTATATTTATTTTATTAAAGTTATGATGAAAACAACTGTTGACTATAGTTTTATGGTATGTTTTACATAATTCTTTTACCAGACAATAAACTTTGGGTAGACTTTTTTACAGGAATATTCCTTTAATACCTACGGTTTACCACAAGCTTATAGTCGCAATTTTGTTGCCGTGGATATCGTGTATGAAAATATACTACTAGTCTTTAATTGCGCGGGATAAATAGCAAATACTTGCCCTTTATCATCAGTATCAGATATAAGCTACAGTTATACAGATTTCCATTTCAATACATTCTGTGTTTCCACAGCCAGACAGAAAAAGCAGACAATATTTCTAAACATTGTGTCGTTATTTTATACGTACCTGTACTGTATATGATAATATGAAAGACAAAAGAATAACCAAAAAGTGTTCACTTTTTAAAGCAATATTTGTTTGCGCCAATGTGGTCCGCTTACTTACATTATAGGTATAAACTCTAACGAAACTATTGATCTAATGGATTTTTTAAATTCTGAGAAGTTAACAAACTACGTGGAAATAGAATTACATAAATTCTACTGCGATTAAATGCGGACAAAGTCACAAGTAACATCTACTTCTTTAATGATAACGATTCTTCAATGATAAAATTTGAATTGATATTGACATCAGTTTTCAACTAAACTCTGGAATTGGAAATAAAACCGTATCGTAGCGGTTCTTAATTTCCGTAATAAAGAAAGCCTTCATATCGACAATAACTTAAGTATATTAAATTAATGTATTAAACATTTACAAAATATAAATATTATAAATAGCACTTTATATTATCGTGATTACTCTTTTATAACGAAACATTACTGTTTCTAGCAATTAACCGGACGTTTTACTTGGAAATACTTAAGCAAAATAATGTAAAGTATTATTATGTGTTAATCAGCAGAAGTACACTATTATTATGAACCAAAATATAAATTAAACATGTTCCTTGCGACTAACTGTTACATAAGAATAAATGCAAACCAGTACATGTGTACACATAGGTACACCTAGTATCTACTGATAAAATTTTGCTTTGCAATAGCATCTTTACTGTTGGAAATAAAAAGATATATTTTTTTTAGAATAGGTGGCAAACGAACTGACAGATCACCTGATGGTAAGTGAATGCTGCCCGCCCATGGACATTTGCAACACCAGAGGAGCTACAAAATGCATTGCCGGCCTTTAAAGTTCTAAGAAGACGTATTTTATTTCACTTTTTAAAAAAGGAAAAATTAATTTGAGTCTACGGTTTGGTGGTGTGATTTATGAAAATTTTAGTTTCTTTGAAAGTACAGTTCTAAAGTAAATAACTGAAAAGTCAGCCGCGTCTAGATTTTAATTGCGGGCTCGACTTGAAAGGCTGTATTAATTTCAACGTAAAAGGCGTAACGAAAAGGTAAATAGATTTAAATAGAAGGGCGGTTAAAGAAGTTAGTGTTCATATAGATTTAGTTTTTTAAATCGTTTATTTAAAATAGTCATACACATAAGTCAAAAATATATTTGATTTAATATATTGATGTCAAAAAGATCAAAGATCAACGTGAATTTGCGTATTCATTCTTTCTTTATTTTATTCTATACAGACAGTGACGACAGTGTTGGCGCAGTGGTCACTGCAACTGACTGAAGCGGTAACGGTCGCGGGTTCGATCCCCGTTCATGACAGACATCTGTATTGGCCATATGGGTGTCTGTCGTGGTCTGGGTGTTTGTGTTTGTGTTGTGTGTGTTATCCGGTGCCCCGACACAAGATCCAATGATCTTACTGGGGGGCCGTTGAGTGTGTATCGTTTATTTATTCGAGAACTCGTCCTCGATAAAAAGATTTCATACAAATCTAGTAGTTACTTTATCCTAAGTCGGTACACATTTTAATCCTTTTAAGAAACCTGATCAACGGTAACAGCCTTATCATTTCATCTTACTTTTCTATATGAAATACACACATTTCTCCTATATAGGTAGTATCGTGCTATATATTGAATAATTTTCCTAAAATGTTTTCCAATAAATAACTCGGCTTGGGTGTAAATCGTGTTTACATATTGTTAGGAGTCTTGACTGTAATTGCCCATTTAGTCCAACAAGTTTTCCCTAGAAGTTAACATTGCTTACATAACTTTCCTACTTCATTTACATACTAAGTATTGGGTTAAGTTGTACGTTTAATAACTATATATCATGTATTTAAATTTCGCATAGAAATCTCTAATTAGGTACCTAGGCGAATTACAGGTATATCGTTTATTTATAGAATTATATTTAAAAATTAGAATTGATTATTTTTCTGTAAAATAAATTTATTCAATATTATTAAAATAAAAAGTCAAAGCTACTCTGAGTTGAGTAGCGAATGGAAACAATCTTTAAGTCAATATAATAATATCCCTATTGTTAGAATATTCATGAATTCCTTTTAGGATTCTCTTAGCTAAATACAGGTATATTTTCAATAAAAACCCCTCGTAAGCAGTACATTCTGAGAACCCGACTAGGTACTTGTCTACCTCACAGAAACCTAAAAACTTTAAAACTTATCTTCTGAAAAACCTAGTAAAGAGAATCTTGTTAACTGTTGTAGACTAACTGTAATGTAACTTAACTTGGAAAAAGGAATGAAATTTAACTTCATTATTTCTAGGAGAATTATCAAAAATATTAATATTTATGCTTTATAACTAATATTTATACTTTACATACAATGTTTATCCTGAAATTGTTTTCACCGAATGACAACGAGCGTAGTAAATTTAGTCAAAAATCTGTTCACGGAAACTCAACATCGATGAATGAATATCACACTTATTTGTGAATAAAAGGCACAACAATACATTCATTACTAATGTTATAATATAACATTAGTAATGAATAATGGTATAAGTTATATAACAGAAAAATATAGATTATACACACAACAAAAAAAGAGCAAATCATATCTGCCCTTAAACTAAAAGGCGTATTTAAATTGGCAATTTGGTGCTACTGTTTTCCATTCCACTGGAAATGGTATGAAAAATGTCGCTGTTCCTAAATGCTGCTTCACTCAGATGAATTTAAAGGTAGCCTTAGTTTAGTTATAAAATTATTTCAAAATTACGAACTACTAACATTTTACTATAGAAGGTGAAAAGTACATTGATACATAAAGTACAGATACATAAAGGCAATAGCCGTTTGTTTACTAATCCTAACTGTACCTCAGTGAATTCCGAGAATATAGGCAGGTACGGCGATATCGTGAGATATTCAATTACCCAGTTTCTCCTACATTTACCGAAAACCGAAATAGCGTGAACTGGAGCCGCAGATTCATTAAATTTTCACGAAACGGCCAAACTGGCGGGTAGGAGTAGTCTGAAATATCGGCAACGCGGATCCATCTCGTTTATCTCGTTGTTGGAAATAAAAACGGGAATAGAAATCTAGTTTAATTGTGGTTTGCTGGAAAAATTCACATTAATCCTACAGTTTTCTATAGATCAGATGGGACATCAGTTTGATCGAACTATCTACATTTTTTAAATTAAAACCAGATTTTCTGTTTCCGATAACGCTGTCAGGTTTATGGATGTCGAACAAAACTATTACTCGTTCTTAGAAATGCAAAGTAATGCTTTTATTTACATTGAATATCTTGTTTTCCTCTAAATACTCGTATATCGTATCGGCTTGTTTAGTTTTAACGTTACGCAAATAAATGTTTCACCTTATTAAATCTTCGAGTTCTTCGATTGGTTGCGAAAGCAATGTCAAAGCTATTTACACCGATGTGTTGCGAATAATGTTTACTGTTGTCCAAGTATCTTGTACTAAACCAAGTAAAATATTATTCACTTAAAATTCCAACTGAATGACCAAATTATTACGAAATATCGCTGAAGCCGACATCCAGATTCAGGCTCAGCTGCAGTCCTTATTAAGATATGAAACCGTGCCAAATTCGAATAGAATTTTTGGCGATCCTTTTTATATTCCGGTTTAAAATACCCGTACCAAGCTGTATTTTTACCATACCCGAAGCGGACTGATATATGACTATCAAGCAAAGTTTCCTGCGCTCGCAAGACAAATAACATTTTTAGAAATGGTAGCTACGGCATCTGTATTGACAATATTTTGCATGGACTATTTTTAATGTATATTTCGTAATGATATCATAGACAACATCTGGAATATGTTGGTTTATTAAAGTGAGAGATAATTTAGGTTGACAATTGCAGACTGAAAAAGTATATTAATAGAAATCGAATCAATAATGTGTCAACGATGCTATGAAAGATGTACCAACACAAGATAAGCTATTTTTAGACGCTAGTCTCTTCACTATTACATTAGTCACGATTTTACAACAGAAATAACAATAGCATCCTTCGAATGATTTATTTTAATAAGAACACGTGTAAGTGTTTACAACAGCAAATAATATAAAATATTATTTCTAGTCTTAATAATATCAGCATTGAAGAGACTTTGATTACAATACTTGCAAAACGGCATATTAAACTAAAAACTCAGAAATTCAAAGAATGAGCTCTGAAAATAGCTTATAGCTTCCATCTATCAGGTCAGGCCGAAATAATGGTAATAAAAAATATCAATAAAGTTGACAGCGTCGAAAACTATTAATAATTTTATTATCACATCACCGTTTTTATATAAAATACGTTATGGAAGATTCTTTAAAAGATTAATGGATTATCGGACAAAGGCTAAAAAACACGCTAAACTCTAATGAATGAAAGATCACACAGGTCAACGATACAGAAAGGCCTGTTAAATTAATGGGTTCCCAAGTAATGGTCTTTATCTCCAAATCCAGGGATATAACATTAAAATATTGAAGCAGGATTAACATGACGAAAATAGTGCCGTTATACATTTAATTACAGAACTTGCGTAACTTATTTCGCTAAAATAATAATGTCTTGTATATTGTAATGTATCTTGCCATACCATAATAATTTAGCGACGCTTGCTCATGATTTGAGTTGATTTAATTTAACAAAATACACATGACGTGAAACTATTCTCATGAAATGAATGCATGCTTCGTAAAATTATGTTTACACGTCAAATTGTTGGTTAAATTACATCATGAATTCGTTTTCATACTTCTTAATGCTAAATGTTAAACATGACTTCTAGGAATGTAGGAAATACCTACGAATCAGTAACACAAATTGCCCATACCACATAAACAATATAGTATTCGCACTAACGGTACACAGAGGTCAACGACCGGCCGTGAAGGCCATGGCAGTGACGTCACAACGGAAAATGATACCATGGTGCTACCGTCCCCTTTCTTCGTAATCATGAATCACTGAGGTACCTACCTACAACGATATTGAGGTTTCTGTAATATCATATTTACTCATGTTACAAAACATATTAGTTTGAGTAAATCAGACTTGGTATCAAATATCTTTAAGGAAATCATTTTTGATATCATATTTGCTAGCTTATGTTTGCTGTTGTATATGTTTCAAATTGTCAACAATATTTAACATTATTTTTATTTCATTTACATCTTTGTATATGATTATGTATTTTTGTCCAATCATTATTCTCATTAAAGGTTAAGAAACAAATCACCTTCAAAATACATGTATGGGTAAAGATACATACTTGTCATTTAAGAAATACGTACCTACATATTTTCGTACCATTTTAATGTTTCTGAAAATTTAATATTTTAGCTTGCCCTTGCTAGTAACTAGATACATAAATACTGATCCCTGTCTCATATCCGTGACAAATTATGTGTCTTTTATTATTATTTATTCAAGCGTATAACGTAAACCCAGAATTGATGGATTAGGACTCGCCTTGGTATATTCATGAGCTACAAGAAATAGGCGTTCTTTATGAAAGTACTATTTCAAGGCTCTTTTCCTTTGTCATTTTTATTCAATTATATTTCTTTCGTAATATTTCTTGTACTCTTGTTCTTCGCTTCCAATAGTTTGTTATCATAGATCGTTTTCTATAGAAAAGTAATACTCAATACATTTAGTATTGATTATATCACACTAGCCGTGGCCCATGTCTTTCCTCACGTGTGTTCAATTATCCTTTTTGGGTGGAATTTCATAAAATCTTTATTAAAATTGATTGAGTCTCCATACTGCAGGAGGAAAATTTCTGCCAAACTACTACTACTTTACTACATTTTCCAGAGATATCGGGATGAAGCAAATCCCGTTTACATATTTTATAGACAATGATAATAATATTTGGAAAAAAAAAATATGATTATACAAAAATGAAAAAAATAGTGGGCAGAAAAAAAATATAGCGACCTAAATTTTAATTTTGTATCTGTACAAATAAAAACAGTAAAAAATGGTAACTTTACTTTCCGCACAGCTGTTACAAGCAACCGCCCTGTTGAGTTGCATAAATTTAATCAAAAATTTCATGCATTAAATTATACTTAAGACTAATTACTTTATGCACTAGCTGTGGCTCGTATATTCGTTAGGGTTTTATATAAATCTTTCCTCGTATGTACAAAGTGTAAAAATACGCAATTTTGCGTTGGTATGCAGTGTTCAATAGAAACATCAATTTTGACTGTCCGTCAATCTATTTTCATTAGTTTCTTTGTGATATCTGTACACACATATACGTCTAAAAAATCAACCATTCTATGACTATTTGATTTTGAGTTATGTGAGATTCATAAATCTCACCTAATCTCAAATAGTCATAGAATGGTTGAATTTTTTCAAACTTGTTGAGTTCATTGTTAACTTTTTAACTGTCGCAAAATGAAATAGACTGAATTAGGTTTTTTAACGTAATTAAAAAAAGAGGGAACATTAAAATTTAAAATTAGGGACGTGTTTTAAAATGTATTTTATTATGAATAAAAAATCAGCTAATTTAATACATTTAAACAACCGAATAATATATGTTGTAAGTAAAAAAAATTATTATAATAAATACAGACCAAATGAAACCTATATTCCCATAACACCAAAGTTTGCCTTAAACTTGTTGAAACGCCGAACATATGTCGAACGTAACTTTTTAAAGTTAAATGGAAAATGTAAATGAGTTCGTGAACAATATAATAACACTGAAGCATAGGTTACAAAATTTTTTATTAAAAATATTTGTAACATTGTTTTTTATCCTTTACTTTCCTAAAGGAATACTGAGTAACTTTTTTTAAAATTATTATTGTGCCTAATCTAAAATTTATGTTTAGTTACTTAATTGTTTCTATTTTAGCGAAAATAGTAATAACTATATTCGTATAACACATAGTGTAGGTACATAATGTGTATTAAATATATTCACTTAAATAAAATGTTTATAACATTTATTATAACTTATTTTTCCATTTCAAGATTTAAAGTTTTACTCAAAGCATTTTACAAAGAAAGGCTAATAAAAATACGTTTAAAAGAGACGATCTCGAAATAAGGTACAGTAACGTTCATTGCAACGATTGCAACGAACAATATACTCCAAAGTATTTCATTAAAGTTCATCTCTTCAATGCATTCGTGCAATATCGATTCAAACTTTCGCCCAGACAAGTCTGGAGATATCTTGATATCTTATACAGTTTCAGTCTCAAACCGTTTGACGGCGTTTATACTAATAGTTACCTTCCCATGTGATCTTAGAGTAATGCTTGTCCACAACCTCCTATATTATGTAGGACAACAGGTCAGGTTATCGAAAGCAAAAACACATTTTTGATGCAACTTGAACTTTAGATAGGCGCATTTTGTAAACAAATAATGCAGCAATAATAATCATTATACGTAACTATAGATATAAACATAGCACACAAAATAGTGCCCAAGCTTTTGTCTTAGCTCGCGTTCATATTTTTGTTAAGTCATCCAATCGCTTCAAAGTTATTTTGTTATTCCTCGGGAAAAATTAAAATGGAAAAATTGTCCCAAAATTTAGGCATTTGAGGTATAAAAGTTACGTGAAAGTTATGTTGGGACTGGCAACAAAGACGTTTTCAAATAAATAGGTATATCATTAATGGAATTTCTGTTTAACTAGAATCAGTAAAGGGATAAGACGGGTTAAGTCTTAAGAAATACTAGAAACTCGCTGAATTAAATGAGATTTCGCCCAACTGTAGAATTAAAGGAATTAATGTATTTAAATGGAAATACTCTTGTACCTGTACTGATCTCAAGCAATTAAAAATTAATGTAGTTTCCCAATCGTCTTTAAAAGTTATAGAATGATAAGTTACTTCAAACTGCATTTAATACTTTATTTTACTGATATTTTGATCCCTTAATAAATCTTTTAACCGTTAAATCTTAAATGAAATAAAATTCGCACACCATGTGCAGTTCAATCCAACTTGAGAGTTGGATAGTTTAAATCTCAAATTATAGTCGCAATTTTAATAATAAAACCTTATTTCCATTAAGGCGGAACAAAGTTCGCCGGGTCAGCTATTATATTATACAATTATACATATAATTTATTACTTATACAATGTCCATCCACAACTCTTTTGAACTATTCAGATGCATACAAAATGTTGGTATTTGTACTGCCTACTGTACTTATTTCCTGACACCAATATATTTGGCATACATTACTCTGGTACAATTTTCTTTATATCTTATCGAGTCCTTCCTTGTCGTATCTCCATCTACAATTCACTCGGCATTTCTTCAACAAAATGTCAACTCGGATCAGTTGATAAAGGTCACTTGTTAAATATTCAACGAGATGTTTCTGATGCTAATTTTGAGATTAGCCTATGGAAAGCCGACTATATTTGTTGAGATAAAAGTTAGATAACACAGTATTAAAATTTTATGATTTTTGCCACTTGTATATAAATATTATGTAATTTATATGAGTTTATAATGGTTCCGGAGTTCATATTGCTCGAAAACTTATAACAACGAACGAACATGATTACATAAATTTTCTTTATTTTGTTTTAAGATTACAAAAACAAAATGAAGATGTATTAAAATATTTATATTTACACGGTTTAAATTTTAAAGAAAAAGAAACAAAATTTTCAATGCACATTACTAACGAACGTAAATAGTCTCTAACATTGTCTACAGTGAAACTTTATACCTTAAAACATTTTTAAGTAAAATAACCAATTGAAAAAAAAAACATTAAAGTTAACATGCCATGTTAAAGCGATAACACATTATCCTTGTTCGAAAATCGGGTTACATTTAAATTTCATCTAAAGTTAGATACAGAGCAATTCGGCGTTCCGTTTAGAAATAGACAAAATAACACTACACAGTTAATGTCTATCGAAATAACGGCCTGAATAATAGAATTTATCTCAAACATTTATATGGAGAATTCTGGAGGGAACTGAAATTATGATACTTATTAACGTTCGAAAATGAATAATAAAAACCCTACAGTAAAAGCCTTAATTGGTGTTAGCTTATAGTTAAATTATTTATTTATTTATTTTTAACCCCCGACCAAAAAAGAGAGGTGTTATAAGTTTGACCGCTATGTTTGTCTGTGTGTCTGTGTGT
>JAPEIZ010034321.1:0-11900 GCA_026122275.1 Junonia oenone
TGCGATCATGACAGCATTTTTTAGTTATCTATTTTATAGTGTATTAAAGGGTCGAAGGCGGAAATGGCCTGGGGTTTTACGAGCGAGCGAGTGCTAAACGATAAGATTCATCTTGATAGCTGTTATTAAAACGAGCTATCATTAAAGTAATTTGAGGTTACCTGCTTGGTAGGTTACACTAGTGTTAATGTACGACTTCGCCGCTTTTGGTCGTAAATAAAACTTAATTAGTTTTGGGATGCTTAGGAGCATACATTTATAAATAAATAATACTATTATAATGGCATTAATTTTCAGTAATTTCATCGAACTACTACTTACAACTCAGATGTAAAATATTAAATGATAATGTGAGATGGCTTTTGTATTTATTAATACTAATTTTACGAAATTAAATTTGCACATGCTTTGCGAGGGTACAGAAAATTACCTAACTTACGTCTTGTAACCAACCCGCAGTGGAGCAGCGTGGTGGATTAAGCTCCTCAACCTTATCCTTAATACGAGGAGACGCATAGGCCCAGCAGTAGGACACGTACAGACTTTACTTTTATTTTTTTACATCTTGTAAAGAAATATAGTTTTAGACCATATTTAAAAATACTAAAATCGATATAACTTTTAAACTACAAAAAATCGGATTACATCATATCGGATAACATCGGTCAGAAGATGACAAATGACCTCCCCTTCACCTCTGTTTGATTTGATCCATACTTTCTGGGACACCCTGTATATTAACTTGAGTAATGAGTAGCTAGCTTAAAAGCTAGTAGTAATAAGAATAGTAAAACAAAATAAAAAGCTGTTATAAAATCATGCCTTGTTCAAAGTTCTAGAGTTGTTATAAACGCATTACATAATAAGCCCAAACGCTTATTATAAGAAGTGTGATATGTAAAGATATTTGGTGTTTCAAACTGTTTTAGCCCTATAGCTCGTGGAGCCACACACGGTGCCGTGGTGTGCCAAAAGTAACCGTGAGCGATGGATTCGACACGATGCAGCGACCGGCAGCGAACGTGTTAAAATGTTTTGTTATTTTTTTATTTGTCTAGCTAAAAAGGAAAGGATATTCGCACTAGAAGTACTAAATAATACCGGTTAATTAGTTTGGTATTGACGGCCAAGTAACTCTTGACGTGTTTGCTACGATAATGTAAAGTTTCACAAAAATCTGTTCAGTATTTTTACATGTAAAAGCAGTATATTTGATATTATCAATAATCTTAACAAAATTATGTAGGTATGAATATTACTCTAAAAGCAACATGCTTAAAGAAAAATGAGGGGTTTAATCTATAACAATTTATAAGCGTATCCAATAATAACTTCACTCATGTAAAATGCTATGATATAGCAATTGGTGGAATAACTTGTGAATTTACATTTAATAATATAGATGGCGCGGTAGTCGATCCATCCTAGAGCCGACGCGAGCTCTTTACAATGGTACTGGCGAGGAAAACTGCGCTTTACTTAGAAAAATACAAATAATACTTCCTTATACATATAATTTAAAAAAGTTAACCTTTTTTATCAAAAATGTTTAAGTAAGTTACCTACGACTTACGAAAAGCCCAAACAACACAATTGAAAACTATAATTCAGTTTTTCTAATTTAAAAACTTAATTTGGTTTTAAGGTTGGTTGTAAAAAAAGGCTTGAGACAATTTTTTAACATTCTTTTTTGAAGTGGTATCAAAAATAAAATAAGAAAAATGTTATAAAGTTCCATATACTCGTACAAGATTAAATAATTAAAATTATAGGAAAGGGTATTTCAAAAGTATTGAGATAATATTTTTCAATACAAATAAATTTTTCACATAGATGGCGTGGAGGTCGCTCCATTATAGAGCAGCCGACGCGAGCCCTTTACAATGGTACTGACGAGAGAGAAACTGTCGTTAACTTAAAAATAAATTTTATAATGATAACAAAAATAAAAATTGGTTACCCAAAGTTGTCCAAATAAATGTATTGACTAGTTAAAGTTATCTTTTCAAAACCTGTGTTATACTTTTCTAAACTATATTTCGGCGGTGAAGGAAAACATCGTGAGGGAACCTGCATGTGCCGGAAGAAATTCTGACACATGTATATTCATCAATCCGCAGTGGAGCAGCGTGGTGGATAAAGCTCCATAACCTTCTCCCTAATAGGAGAAGAGGCCTATGCCCAGTAGTGGGATATGTACAGGCTGTGTTACGTTACGTTACTTTTCTAAACATATCATTCATAGTATAAAAATTGATTAGACATTATTTATTTTAAAACTTTTAGGTACCTTATATTAAATTATCATCTTTATTTTATTGCTGAGCTGAGACGGCCTTGTAGTGAGAACACGTCGATCTAAACCGAGGGTCGCTGGTTCACCCTGACTACCAACACTGATTTTTTTCAAGTTCTAAAGGAGACGTTTTATTTTGGGCAATCTTTTTCACACTACAAAGAAACAATTAAATAAACAAGAAGTTAATAAGAAAAATATCGATTTCATTTTTTGCTCTCATGAAATAATTTGCAAATTCAGAAAGACAAATATTAATGATAGCTACCAACGTAACATTTGTATTTTGTATTGCAATCTTACATTAAATTACATCCATGTTTAAATTCATCTCGAGCTTGGCGGTGAAAGAAAACATCGTGAGGAAACCTTAATGTAAAAAAAAGGTAACACAACCTGTACATATTTCACTGCTGGGCATAGGCCTCTTCTCCTATTAGGGAGAAGGTATGGAGCTTAATCCACCACATGTTTTTATGTGCCGAAAGTAATTCTGACACATGTATATCCACCAACCCACATTGGAACAGCGTGTCGGATTAAGCTCTTCCTTCTCGTTAATAGGAGAGAAGGCCTTTAGAATATTAATTAATTATTTGGTATATAAACTGTTATCATTTATAACACGTACAAGTAATAATATCTACTATGATACTCATACTGAATACTAAAACTATTTAATAAATGTTTTGTTTAATTTGTCTTCACATGGTTCACCTAATGTGACAACCCTACCAAAATAGGTGATAATTTTTGGCGTTCTTAAGAAGCTTAGTCTCTCTATACTTTATCCACTCTGTGATGATATTGTATAAAGAACTCTGGTTATATACCTTAAAAACGCATTCGTAAGAGAGAAACAAAAGAGTAGAGTAATTAAAAAATAATGCATTTTTTAAATCTATAACTTCTCCACGGCAGCACACAGTGAAATATTATGTAAATGTAGAGCAATACATACACGTTGTGATTGAACATGCACGGTAAACAAGATTATTATAAGAAAATCAATAGCTGGCTATTTTAAGCTATAGCAATAATAGCTGGTAGTTTGCGCTGCTATGCTCCATCGATTAACACAATGCTCTCCTGATTAATAAATTGCTCTTTAGCGTAAATAGCTTAAAAATATTTTATTAAGAATTTCACGATTACCTAATGCGACTACCCATTTCCTTTCATCTTTCTTGTTAAGTATTTAAATGTAATTTTTAATTACAAAGATTACAGTATTATTTTATAGATGAAGTAAAGAAAAGTTTCATTGAAATTATTATATTCTAAAATTATTTTTTGTAGCGTGCAATAATCTGGTACAGTACATATTTTAATCATAAAGCTATTTCATTGAGGAGTTTTTATATAAAAAAATATATAGACATATTTTTTATATATATTATATATTGCAACATACAGCATTAAACATATTTTTATGTTAATTAAAAATTTAATCCCACAGTACAATAAGCTACTTATGTTCAGATTATCTTATTAATAGTATAAAATGAATGAATATTATTATTTTTTTAAATAATAAATTAAAAGATGAAAAAATATATATTTAGCCATTTATTTACCTAGTGTTAAATAATATACGATACGAATATTAAAAATAATAGAAGATAAGCCGTGATGGTCTAGCGGTTACATCATGTGATATGACGGGTTCGAACCAGGGCGAGCACAAATGTTCGTAGTGGAGAAAACCGTTGTTTATTTAACATTAAAAGTTATCATTAAAAATATGGGATAAAAAAAAAACAAAAAATAGAATAACATAATATTCATATATAAAAAAAAGTCCTAGCCATATAAAAACCAAAACGAAACTTTAATTCAATAGTTAGATACTACTGCCATCTATCGAAGGGTGTAGAAGAAGCCGAATAAGAGTTATATTCTAATAAGCATTGTAATAGCATTTGTTTGTTACGTTGCCTTGTATTATAATACCAATAAGCTGATAAATTCTTAAAAAAAAAACAATGTTGAAAATTATACAACAATAATCGGTTATAATATAATATACATATAATATAACACAACAATTTATTTTATATTTATAACAATGTAAATTACTTTTAGGCCAATGTTTTACTGTGTATTTTTTTTTTGCTTTTATTTATTATATTTTATTCATTATTATTTGCGTTAATAACACAATAAAATGAAAAATATTTTTTCATGTAACAATAAAGAGTCAGGTTGTTAATTTAATGCTGTAAATGCCTGTAGAAAAATAATTTAACTGCATATCAAATCAGCTAAGTATAAGAATAATTACTAAAAGAAAAATTAGGTGTTAAATAATAATTTTACATCAATAATTCTAATAAGAATGGTTTTTCACTTACTATGTAGCTAGTGACATCTAGTAGAAATTAAAATAAACAGAATTTGAAAATAATAATTGTTTGAATAAGAAAAAAACTAAGACATTAAAAAATGAAGTTTAATATATTATGTTCTCTTTTTAACTACTTTGGCCCCTTTTATATTCAAATAATTTAAACATATATCGTAAATAATGAAAATTACATAGGTCATAGACCTAAAATTATTTGATTATTTTAAAATTTTAAATTTTTAATTACTTGTAAACATAAAGGAGAAGATTTTAAAAATATTTAATCCATGTTTATAAGTACTAATAAAATTAATTCTGACTTTAAAATCTTATTAGAAGTATTCTAGCTCCTATCGCCATCTAGTGGGCAATAGCAGTCACAAAAGTCCCTAAAATTTCACTGTCGGTAAAGCAGTCGAGCGAATGCTTCGGGACGTGCTTCAAAAATAATTTTTGCTGTGAAACTTTTCGTGTTTGGACTTATGTTAACTTTTTACTAAGTATATTTTTTTGATACAGCTAAAAATATTTTACGTAATAATAACTCATGAGAATTTTTGTTGATCTACTTTATTATAATTTAGTTATTAATAATTATGCATTAATTATTTTTAGAGAAAGTTTTCTGTGTAATTTACATTAATTGATCATATTAATTGACTTAGTCTAAAACGAGTTTAAGTTCAAAACAACGTTTAAATGAATTAAACAAGCGTGGAAAAATTAATTAAGTAATTAATTTAACATCGTGTGAGCAAAAAATAATTAATATTTATGTATTTAGGTTAATTAAATATAATTATATGCATAAAAATAATCACCTATTTATGGGTTACAGATAATTTAAAGTGTAATTGTCATAACTTAAGCATAACAATATTTATAAGTAAGTAAAGTTTTCATAATAAGAACGAAAATCCAAAAAAAATGTAATTTACATTTAGAAACAGTGATTAACAAAATCAATAGCATAAATTTATAACTATTTACTACATTAATTAATACAATTACAAATAACCTTTTTTTTAATTCAAGCAATAAAATAATAATACTTTTATTCAAGCTATAAGACACTACTCAATCCATCCATTATTTTGAGCTTTGACGAAAAAGTAGGTACTACAAAAAAAGAAAAAACAAAAAACTGCTATGATTACGGAAAATTACAGGCCTCCCTCATAATATGCCTCTATGACAGACGGCTCTGATTACTGTCAACTTTGACATTCCTCTTTTTAACCTGTCGAAACTTAATTAAACCCGGACAAAAAAGTTTTTTTGTTGTAGTCACAGTCTTATTTTCAAACACGAATTTTGATAGGGAATACGAGTATTTACCTATGCCCCATGGCTTAATGTGGGGCTAATTTTTTTCTATATTTAATATGAAAGAATACAAATTGGTATCTGTAATACGTATTACTTTAATAGATAAACTTAAATAATTACTATTTATTAATAATATAAAACATTAAGTACTGTTAGGCACAAATCATGTATAGAATGATAGAAACAAAAAGTAAAACGCAACAAAATGCGTAGTATGCTCTGTGGTCTGTAGAAGATTTTAATTTTTGATTTCAAATTTGATTTTTATATTAATATTATATACTTAAAATTATAATTTAATGAAAACTATATGCATATGAGAACAATTAGTATTCTAAGTTAAGCTAAGTTAGTCAAAAGCAGTTTAACTCTAAAGTTGCTTTATTAAGTAGTTAGTTTAAGCTACTATGTAGAGAACTAATTTAAAAAATCCCTGCTATCCGAAAAAAAAAAAATATTGAAGATCAAACCAAACAAGTTTAATTGACGTTTCACGCAAACTTGAATCATTTACCTATCCTATATAGGGTTTGGTACTTCTTCTATACAAACCAACATAGCCCTTATGTTCTGAGCCATAGGGGTTAGTGATATATCAAATAAAACCACCCTAAAGATGCATTTTTATTGTGAAATCATGCGTTCCTCGCAGGTCGCAAGAGGCTGGGGGACTCCTTGTGAGGCTTGGAGTGATCGCCTCGTTTGAAAAATTGCAGGGCTTCCTGTATTTACACTTTTTCCGCGTCTCTATGTGTGTGAGTATAGGTATACCTACTTGATATTGTTTGGAGTATAAAAGAGTAAATCGAATGAAGAACTGTATGGGGTTAACTGCCTTTTACTATTGACTTCGCCCACGTCTATGTTGAATTTGTTTAAAAAATGAGAATTTTAAATAGTAGGATTGAATATCGACCTTAAGAACTACTATTTATATCCTTTATAAGTATGTAGTTATTGAAATACATATAAATCACAAAAGTATAGCGATGATACTTTGAAAGCAAGAAGAGCCTATCTGCAAAGTTGAAATTTTGATATACCTATTCAAAAATCAGACTGTTGCTCTAAGATAGTTTGTTAAAGTTACAATGCAATGAAAGCTGTTTAATTTTATCTGCATCAAAAATGTATAATTCTAAGTACATAATAGTTTTGCATACAAAGACAAGACAATATATTTGATAAAATAATAATAAAAAATTGTAAAAAAACTTTTTGTGAGGCTATTATTGCTCTCGCGGTCTCATATATTACCTACTTGTTAATATCCATATTAAACTAGGAGTGAACTTAAGTAACACGAGTGCTTAGAAACCGTGATTATATACGAGAATTACTTATGGCTGAACGCCAATGCTTAAGGGTTCTCATTATGATGTTATAATGATCCATCCACTTGTATTCTCATTGTGTACAAAGTAAACGTTATTTTTTATACTTATGAGTAAATTTTTAAGCGTAAGTATATTTTATCTAAAATTAATAATAAACTTTTTTAAGTAAATTTAACCTTCTGATGTTACCAAAAATATTTTTTTATTATCTATTTTACATAGTCTACTATCTATTTTAGCATATTTATCCATATTAACGAAAACATCTTACGAAAACTGAAAAATATTTTCTTCACCAAAATTGTGACCAAAATTGCACTTACATATAATTTTAACTTAATATTCCTAATTCCAAATCCATCAACTAATTCGTGCAAGACTAACATAATTCTGAAATATTGCCGCAATAAATAACAACTGTTAATATCTAATATTCCCGGGATAAAACCACCACATTAGCTTCGGTTAAATAAAAATATAAATTCTTTGTGATGAAAAAACTCCCGCCCCCATGTCACCCCCATATTAAATTCTATGGGGAAGCGTCGTCATGGTTGGAGTAGGAAAAAAAATACTTGTGCATGCCACCGTCCGGGTCCCATGCACGGGGAAAAAATAAATTATTAATGTTTGAGCCGAAAGTCGATTTCTGTTCGTCCATGTTTTAAAACAGAGGAAAACATATAAGTATATAGCTACAATCTTTGTCTTTCATTATTAACGTTTTTTAGATAATATTAAGTCTTTATCAATAAAATTATATCTATTGCAACGATTAGTACATAATGGCAGAAGCTAATAAAGATATTAAGATGCATTTTTATTGTATATCCTTTGAAACAGTCCAGTAATACACTTAATTATAAAGATGACAATAATCACTAAATCACCAAAATACTAAAAGGAACTTAGAAAATATTTATCATTTTATCATATTTATTACTTATTCATATACATAATTATATCTAGTGTGTCTGACACACGTGTTAGTATCGCTATAGTGCGAAAGGTTGACTGGAAGAGATTCCTACTTGGAATAAGTCCGCCTTTGTACATACATATGTCAGTTATACTTTGTTTTGTATTATAATTTTGTTTTTTGTGTGTACAATAAAGAGCAATAAAAAAAAAGGAAAAGAAAAACTCAGACATTTTGAAAATCCATTTAATAATATAATTATTACAACATTACACGGACGACATGAAATAGTAAGTGGCTTATAAATTTTCAAACAACTGCAAACTAGAGGAATCATCATACATCATTTTTCAGCTCAACCAGATCCTTGCTCCATTACCTATTTATGTATAACCAAGCCTACAGAAATCAAGCGAAGAGACAACGACTATTTAATCAGAAGAATAAAAACCACTACACAAAATGAAATCCCCGATGAGGACTAATCTACCTGGCGACGGAGTAAAATAAAGTATGAAATAATGCAGGCCCGGGGGAGGCTAATTTCTGCGCTCGAGCAAATCGAGGGAGCTAATGCTCGGTAATTATCAATTAGATCGGCGCACTCTTGTCTTCGGCGGGAAAACATCGAGAGCTGCTATGGTTGATTTTTTTTTTAATATTTTAAAAAGTATTATGGGTGATGAATTAACATAACTACTTAATTGTTCTAAGTTCTTGTTAAATGAAGGAATAATTTGCAAATAATAAATTTTAAACCAATGGAAAAACAAGACAACTTTGAGTTCAGGAATATGTCTTAAAAATAGAATGGGTTACATATACGTAATCTTTAAAATTCACTTCTCAGCTACTAAGCGAGTAGAATGGCTTCGATTAATTAAATAGGCAAAAATGAAGATTACATTAATAACCTGAAATTTTGCATCGACCAAATTGTAGTAGGTATTTGACGTCACGTGAAATATTTTTAGCTCTAATAAATATATTCAACCGTATTTCAAAAACATCCATAGTTGAAATGGTGAATAATAATAAATTTACAATGATGAAAGTTTCATTTGAAAGAATTTTAACGCTTTTTTGTTAAAGTATAGGTATTTGTATTATTATTTAATTTAAATTAAATTGTGTTAATCACAACAATGTTATAGAAGTGTATCAAACCGAAATAATTTGATTTCATTTGTAAATCGAGAACAAAATGCACATGTGTTATATTTTTTATTACGCGTAATTATTTGTTTAATATACCTATTGTAAAAACTGTTCAAATATCTTGTAAAAACATTTTTTAACAGCCCAATCGTTATTGTTTTGACATTATTTTTTGTTACGTTTCCGGGCTATATGCAACTATCAAAACAACAAAAAAACTCAAAATCAATTGACATCAAAGTAAACAACTTTTTTGAACCAAAATTTCACATTCAATTTCCGTACCGGAAGTGGCTAGTTCAAAAAAGAGTCTAGTTCTGAATAATTGCCATCTATCTAACTCTGACTTTGAACTAACGCTGTGTCAATGATTTTTAACCGTACAAGCGTTGAACCGTTGTTTAACACGGTTGCAGTTTTGAACGGAAACTGGTATTTTTTTTTCGGTCATCGTTCATCCGGTCCGAACGATTTATTCATTCAGTTAGGCGTGTTTGTGTTAACTACTGTGCTTTTATTGCATTCTTGGTTTTTATGTGATAATTTAGGTTAGGTAAACTTAGAACATTTTAGGTATGTATTTACGTGTATATTGTTATGCTCGCGAATAGGCTAAAAAATAATTGCAAAGTAATCATGAGATTCGATCACAAAATTAAGAATAAGAATAACAGTATACATATACAAACTCCTTTTTAATTAAAGAAATTTAAGAAAATTTTTCTTGTTTCTTTAATGTCAAAGTCCATTGTCCACGTGGAAGAGTAGTAGGTAGTCCTGGTAGTAATACCTTTCAAAAATTGAGTCATAGTTAATATTCTTACTACCGTTATAATATTTAAAACGTATTTCCTACAAAATAACATTTGACAAAAAAAAATCTTATTTCAATACTAAAAATAAATAAAACATTTTCCGTATTAACAGCTCCACAGTAATCTATGAGCGACCTCTGATTGGTTTGATTAATGCCAATAATTTGCGGCGAACGTGATTGAGATGTCTACAGGAAATTTTATTAAACGGTTCCTTCTATAGATTTTTTTAGAAAAACGAAAAGTGAAAACTCTTTCTTTACTGGGAAAGATAATAATAACTATGTTGATAATAATTATTTATTTATATAATATGTGAGACCGCGAGGGCAATACAGCCTTACCAATGTTGTACAAAATCGGGTCAATGGTGTTTGTAGCATCATGACTTGACAATAATTTGCTTTATTATGACATGAAAACAAGGATATTTATTGCATTAGGTACATTTTTTTATCTGAAAGCGAGAACAGTTTGAATTGTGTATACCTCAAAATTTCAACTCTACAAATAGGTTGCTGTTACTCTCGCAGCTTCATATAGTATATTATAGTGATATGACAGTATTACTAAGTAAAGATCTTGATATGTTAAGGAGAAGGAAAAATAATAGATTGCAGAAAAGATAAACTTCACGTAAGTCCTCTGCAGATCGGATGCGCTATTGCATTTTCCGGCGAGAAAAAAGTCTCAGCATCTCAGAATTTCGACAGACACAGGCTGGTTTTCTTAGTATGTGTTCATTAAATGAGTACAAATATTTTTTTTTTAATAATTAATTAAAACATTAGAAGTTTAAAACCGTAAAAAGACATTGTGAACTATGACACCTTTGTTGTTGACGCAGGGTAAATTTTCATAGATACCCGACTCCTGGGTGGTCGGGTTATGTGAGATTGCACTCACTAAAACCCCCTGCGAAGGCCGCCATCACCACGGAAACGGAGAGGCTGCGCATCCGCTGCGAACTATGTGACATAGGTTACTTTATATCTTGGTAAGTGATTTGGTACATTCACGTCACTTTTCAAAAAAGTACTGAAACGCAATAACAACAGTTTTACATTATCTTGGCCCCTATCTTATTATAATGTGGTTTATAATGGTTTAATCTGTATGGCAGATATTGTAATAATATTAGGTGCTACCTACTAAATAGAATGACGTCAAACAGATCGTACAACCTAAATCAGTCTTCCGATTAAATAATAAACGAATCAACTTATCCGTTTGGGGAATTATAATGTCAAAGACATACAGATAGACAAAGGCTTAACCACACAACACCCTCCAATAACATAACCAAACTCTCTTCCTTTTTCCTTCTTTGAAAGACCTAACAAATAATGAATTCTAGATCAAGTTAATTAGGAGTTGTTTTAAGAATAAAAACAAAATTCGTCGGCTGGGAATAAAACCTTAGGCGGTAATTAGTCTAGCCCTAGCGTGTTTGAAAGGACTCGGGATTTCTTGTTTTTGTTTGAAACGGTATAGAAGATTCTAGAAAGTTTTTCACTTAATACGATAGCTTCATTAACACTAACTAATAAAAATATTTTATTTTTATTTTACACAAAATAGAGGAAGAATTGATTTAGAAATGCAAAATATGAAATTTTGCATGTCGACGCATCGACATCTATGCATCGCGCAACGCATCCTATTGGTCAGCTCATCGGCGATGACGATGATGATGTCA
>JAPEIZ010036473.1:0-11894 GCA_026122275.1 Junonia oenone
ATATTAATATGCATATAGTAAAAAAGTGGTATTTTGATATTACAAACAGACACTTCAATTTTATTTATATGTATTGATATATAAATTATAGTGTAAATATCGTGTAGTAGTAAAATAAGCTGTTATTTTGACATTACAAACAGACACTTCAATTTTATTTATATGTATCGATGTTTCAATTTGCTTAAGGAAGTAGGTTTAAAATATATAGAAAAAAAAATATAAAATTAATTGAATCTCGCAGCTTCTTCGTCTTCCGATTCCTTTTTTTATTATTATGTCCTTTTCAAGGTAAATTATGTCGCCTTGCTATTCGCGAACTTGACTGTTTTGCCCTTAAGCGGCCATTCACACCAAGACAGTCGCTTGCAACGTTGCAACATTTGACAGAATGTTGTCGAATGCTTCAAGTTCAATTTTTGAGGGTGGTAGTCGCAAAGTGGTTCTAATTTTAAAAACATGCTAAGATGATACATTTCTGAATATGGTAGCGAAGTATAGCGCAAAACGTAAAAAGCTTTATATGGTACAATGTAAAGCATACGGCATAGATACAACGGGTTGTTGCAAGACAAAGGACATATTATTATGTCCGTATGTCACGAGATATGGAAATATAGACGTGTATAAATAAATAATCTGTCTATAAAAGTGGCATCGGGTCATTCTTTGTGTATATATTATTTGTGAATGTTGGCTGCACTATTGAACTTTTACCATCAAATCAAAAATTACGACACAGCTTACTACACTGTTTTAATACAATTAAGCTTATACCTATTATATGATTTCAAGATGACTGGAGTTTTCATAAGGATCATAGTTCGCGTAGCGTCATGCGACTGTCGGATATTGAATTGTAGCTTTTCTATATCACCCATACTACATTTTTTAAAAACAACATGAAATAAACATGGTCAAAATTACTGAAAAGACAAGATTATAAAAACAACGTTCCGAGCGAAGCTCGGTCACCCAGGTACTTTATTGAATCAATTTTCATAAATTTGTCTGACTAGATTAACTAAATAATTTAAACAATGATTTACAATAACATAAATAACACTTAAAAAGCAATAAATAGTTAACTAATTACTAAAATTTAAAATATTGAATACAGCAATTTGTAAGTACTGCAGTTTAGGTGTAAGTCTTCAGCAAATCAAAAATAAACGGAAATAAATACACGGCCATGTTTTTACCCCAGACGTCGTCCATGTGATTGAACGCCTTCCGAGGGAGGACTGTGTGGTTGACTACATTCGGTAACCGTTTCCTCAAAATATTAATATCCTTTACAGAAGATATCTTATCATTTAACCCCACTAGTAAAGCGATGGGCATAGTAACCTTTTTCAAGTCATAATACGGTGGCTTCGAAGAGTTGTATATCGCCATGTTTTCCACCGCGCCATAATCGTATCTCGCAAATCTTCGTCTATTGTAAACCTGACCGAAATGATACAAATTTTTCTTTGAAGAGCTGGATGGGAAATAAACGTTGACTATTTTAAACATATTATAATCGAATTCCTCGGGATCTGCCCCTGCAAGTTTAAAAAGGATATTTTCAATGCATACATTGTAGCCAATATATGGAATGGAGCAGATGGTTTTTAAGACTCTACTTGGCATTGTCGTGTTTCCGAATAATTCCTCAACACCCATTCCCTCAATAATTTCATTTAATAGAGGTGTTATGCTTAATAAGGAACTCACAGGAGCTTCAATGTTATGTAGATAGCATACAGGTGCTAAAGCGATCATGAGATTCACTTTTGCGTTGTATTCCGGTCTCATCGATCCCAGAACGTAAAAGATCGTGTTGCCCTGGGAATGTCCGACCGCGTTTAACTTCTCTGCACCGGTTGTATATAAAATCGTATCAATGATCGCTGGTAGGTCGTAGACTCCGTGATCGTGGAAAGTGAAGTTCCAGAATAGTGGATCTTTATCCGGATCGAGGTACATATGACGACGGGAGTATCTATTGCCTCTACAGTTTCCCAGCCAGACGTCATATCCGGCGTTCGCGAGAGTGATAGCCAAGGAAGTGTTTCCTCTCACCAGCCAAGTGTCAGCCGTGTCGCCCATGCCATGCATTAAAAGTACAGGGTACTCCCTTTCATTGGTGATATCTGTTGGTAGATTAAATAGCTGGAGGATATAGCCATCTTCAGTTATTACTTCATGTGATATAGCTGGGTAGCCGTATTCAGTTGATAGGTCTAAAACGTTTACTTTTCTCTCATCTATGAGAGTTTCTGGTAATTTCGCAGATTGTATCAAAATTATATATTGAAAAAGGATAAATATACGAGTGCAATAGTTCATTTTTCTTGAAAACGTGTTATCACGACACCCAACATTAAGATTAACACAGTCACGAGTTTTGTTAACTTTTATATGGGTATCAATTCGCTATGTCGGCCTTGCGTGGACTCTTCCGCTTTATACTTACTTGGTAATATTTGCGTGTAAATGTTTATAAATATTTTATTTCTTAATTAAAAAATCGTTTTAGATTATTTATATTTTTTATTTAAAATTAAATGCATTTCCTGATTAATGTGACAGTTAATGACAATTTCCTGTTAGACAATAAGAAGATACATTAATTTGGTAGTGTTGCTTGGACTGATTTACATGAATATTTTGTACATTTCGTCGTGCTCTTTTCTTGTCTTTGACGTACTCTGTTACCTTGTGTTTTTGTCACTCGCACCATCATTTTGGAAGAATGGCACCCAAAGAAAAAAATCTAACGTGAAAACCTCTACCCCCTCAGTCTACCCGTGACCATGAACGCTGTAAAGTGCTCAAGAGGTGGTAGAAGATAAAAATAATACGCGTTTTATATCCAGCCGTCAATAATTTTATTCCCGTTTTATTCCCAAAGTGCTTACTAATGACAAAGTCACTGGTCTTCTTTCCTTTAGCATACAATCTTATCTAACTTTGTTCACTGCCGCAATCTTTTTTATAGTTTTACTCTAAATGGTGCGCCAATGTCTTTCACATGATTAAATGTAATTATTAACTACAGTAGAATCTCGATTATCCGGACATCGAGTATCCGGATATCCGATTATCCAGAAACATTATTCACGCCTCTCTTAAGATCGGAGAAGTTAATTCACACTTCTTAAAATCTTTAAATGTTTTGAAAGACATTTTTTTAAACTTATTATTCAAATGACATGTTAAATACCTATTAAAATTTAGTTTTTGGTCGATTTGGCTATGAAATCAATTATCCGGATTTTCGATTATACGGAATACCACTGGTCTTAATTGATTCCGGTTATTCGAGATTCTACTGTAGGTACATTGATATAATTACATTTACATTCATGGTATATTTAGCCTATTATTTTATTATATTTATTTTATTATTGGTATTTAGGAGTATAAGTTCATTAAATCAATTCCTAGTGGATCTCTATACATATAGCAAAAGATACTCTTGCCTTTCAGGTTCCTAGGTATTAAGGTTCCATTGATATCGTGATGAGTATAAAACTATATAATAGTAAATGTGTCGCTCTCTCTGACTACACATATTTGTAAGTGTCTGTATACATAATTTTTTGTCTTGTGCAGATGTTTTATATTTACATAATGTCATAGGTCAATTTTATTTTTAGAGTGCAATATATTATTTTATTTTGAAGCAAACGACCCTGGACAGGCCGAAAAAGCAAAACGCGGTCTTTGCCCTTCTGCCCTTCGACAGACAGATTTTTAAAAATGTTTCTGGATTTTTATTGCTTTGCGTTTACTTAGTGGATTTTTTTTTTAACCAAGATCATAAATATCACAATCTCTTCCTAAAAGATAGAATTTTAATAAAAGTATTCTGTAAGAAACTTATTTATTCGATTACATATGTACCTATTAAAAAGGGCCAAATTCCTATCGGCTAATAGTTAAAAGGTTGAAGTCCAATCCAATGCCAAGTTTAGATGCACACCCAACTTAAATACGGTAAAGTTGTGAAAATAAGTACGGTAAAGTTGTGTACTTGTTTAAAAATATGTAAAATCTTAATTTTTTGTTAACCTACATCCTACATATCGCACGCTTAAAATTTATGTGACTTAACTAAAAATTCCAATAACTTCTGATATCGGATGCTATTAAGTATAACAGTTTTGAGACTCATTTTTCGGTTTTCTCAATTTATGGGTTAGGTCAATTTAATTTTAAGCGTGCGATAAAATACACGACCTGTGTGCTAATTTTCATAAGGCTAGTATAATGGGCCTAAAGGTTTTGATTACCGTTCAGTGAGTCAGTCAGTGCTAAAATTAGCTATATTCACAGGGTCATATTTTAGGATGTACTAAAGCTATATCTATGATATAATTTGGCATACTAATGTAGTACTAGTACTTACGTATATGATTACGTAGATATATTTTTATCTCTGTACTTGCAATAGCTCAGTAGCTATAGGGGGTCGAAAGTAGGTCGAAACGGTTTGTGTAAATAGTGCGCGGCATGCACGCGGCCTGTTGCTGGACCTTGGCCTGCGCACTACTGTACGCTTAGATATACTCTAAAATATTAGTTATGTAATACCAATCGATAAAACGTTAACGTTTGCAAGTTTTTTAGTAGCAGTAGATTTACCCGGAAGAGATTACTACATAATAAGATTGTCATTTGCGTACTTTTTTAAGTTCGACTCTAAGCTCTTTATGTTCTTTTGAGTTAATAATGTTCTCTTCATTATTTTTCCAGGTCTCATCATCTACGCAACATACGGAGCCTGGCACAGCTCAGAACGCCGTAAGACCCTCGATTCAGTCCAGTTAGCTGATCTCCACAACAACAGTCAAACTGCCCTCCTCCAATCAGGACTCACCCAGCATGCGCTCGGCTGACAGAGGGAGAAAGATCCACCGGCGGTAGGTGCGAGCGAGACGGATAGAGATGTGGTCAGTCCGTCTAGCACTGTTATCTCGTTCATTTCCAGTATTTGAAACCCTTAGAGTGATAGTTATAGTCTGATTTTGAGGAATGGTCAAAAGCTCAATCAAGAGCCGGAGGCCCAATTCCCACGGCTTCCCCTCAATTCCCCGTGAAAGTATTCGGATTTTCTAGAGAAATCTATAGGTACTATAAGTATGTACATTATAAGGATAATGTTTCACTCACCTTGACTCCGATATTACTTATATTAATGTTATTTACTAGTATGCTAGTAGTTAAACCACCACAACCTATTGCATTGCTGTCAGCCACAAAAAAGTCATGACGGAGTAGTTTACTCCATTAAAAAAATTTCTATTTTAATAGTTATACCTAAATTGTGTTAAAATTCGCCGGATTACACCATTTCTTTAAAAACATGAAAAAAACTCACATTTTTGTTCTTGACCATTTCTAAAAAGAATCAGATTTTAGAATAGATATTAGTATAGTTTATAAGTGTTGCTTTTTATCTATATTATATTTAATGCAGCATGAAAGTATTTCTATGTAACTTAATAAGAAAAAAACTGCTTTTGACTCGAATGGCATTTGTCACAACATCACTGCCAATAGCTCCGATGATCTACAGGTGTCCCGAAAGTCAACATAGACCAGGTTATTACTAGCCAAATAACAAAAAATCTTACTTAATCTTTCGGGACACCCTGTATAGTGATAACTGATGTTTTTTTTTCAAGTTTTGGGTCATTTGGCATATTAAGAACATATTAAGAAATTTGTTATAATTGAATCTCTTTCTGATTTATGTAAAATTATCGCACAGAGTAAATGAGAACTAACTCAAAATTATAATTATAATTCCTAAACTTGCAACATCTTATAGTTTTATAATTTACTTCTAAGTGTTTGCATTTTTGAGTCGAGTCACTTGGGGTCTAGATGCGATATAGTATTGCAATGTAAATGAAAAAAACAATAGTTTTACGATAGAATAAATTAATTGTTATTAAAATGTGAACTTCTACTAATTTTAAGTATCATTAATTACAATGAAAATTTTAATATATTGTATCTATATACAATAATTATATTGCTTTAGGTTTAGATATCGATATTTATGTAACGCAATTTATATATTATAAACATCATGTTACCAAATTGTACCAAGGAACCTAATAATGACGATTCCAACTCAGGATCTAGTGTGATCTTGCTAAATGTACCGTTTTGTTTCGAAGTTTAGTAGCCAAAAATACAACGCCATCTATCGTAAAACAGTACTCGTTTATATTATACTTTATATTGTATACTAAATCTTAAAATGTATTGCTTAGTATCACATTAAAAAGTAAATCTAAAATTGAATTAACTCGCAAATAATTCCTACTAGATACATTACTACGAGCACATGTTCATACAAAAACTTAGTTTTTAGCTATTTCTAAATTTATACTCGGCCCACTAGATATTGTTTTATTTATAAGATGTATAATGACAATGAATCTCCAATCGTTCCTTATTTATTTACCAAAGTATTATTACCGAATATTATTTAGCCAAAGTGTATCATTAATAAATAAATTGAAAGCTAATTGGTGATAAATAATGCAAATAAATATATAAGATCTTCACAGTTTTAAATCTTTTTAGTACTTAAAATTTTACCAAAAAGAATATTTTGTAGATATTGATGGTTTTTCAACAATTAGCTTTCTATGTGCCTAGTGCGATTTTTATCTTTCAATACTCGATTACAGTAAATTAATCGGTTTATATAGGAATGAGTCAGCGCCATCTTTTGTCTATAAGAGGAAACATAATTATAAAGAGATCTTCATAAACCACCGATCAGCCGATTGGCTGATAGAGAAAACGCGTTTTGATTGGTTAACTCAAATTAAATGATATTATTTTTACTCATTTGCTTTTAGCATTCGATATTAACAACAAGTACCCGATTCGCACTAGGCACATTGATATAAGATGGGTTTTAAACTATGTATTATAATGTACTTAAACGTATTAATTTTTGTTCTTAATATTATTTTTACTTCCGGCTTCACTCTCGGTACTAAAAATATGACAGCAATATTTAAAATAAATTATTGTCATTCTAGTTATTCAGGAAATAAATAATCAATTTAATATTTAAGGTGTTCTAGATCCTTAACAAATATATTGGCCACGATAATAACGTATACACATAAAACTAATTTCAGTAAAATGAATAAATTCAAATAGTTGACCAATGTTAAAAAATAAAATAAGTACCTATTTTTGTTTCGATTTTCATATATTAAGAACTTTTGTTCCACCCTTTCATGATAAAATTGGTCAACAATTTAAAATTCTACTTGAGTTTTTTTTGTAATGTAAATTTCATATAAAACTTCTGATTCAACATTTAATCTCATCCTACAAAATATTGTTCATCATACGTCACATTTTTATTACTTGATCTTGAATGAAGCCGCGAGGAAAATTAATTATAGTAGATTTAAATCATATTTGAGTTCGTTTACTATTTCATCTTATCATTATTATTATATCTGCACAATCTTAATAACTAAAGAAAAATTATAAACTCGACTGCCTGGCGAAAATAAATTCATATTAATTTTATTTATACGCTGCAATATGATATGTACAGAGTATTTGAAATATTTTTATTTAAAAAGATTGGTCTTCGTAATAATATGTACTTAAGAAGTATTAATTTTTGTGTTAGTAGGCTGTGACACGAGTAATTGCTTGATGTTTTTATGATTATTAAGTGTAGTATGTTTTATTGTAATTTTATTTTTTGACTACGCATTTCATTGTAATATTCGTTGGATTATTATTTAATAAAATTGTGTTAAAGTGAACACACTTGCTTTTTATTTATTTTCATATAGCAATATTACTTATTTTGTAGGATGAAAGCTGTCAGCCTAAACAAATTAAATACAGTTATGAATTTAAAAAGAATAATAAAAAAATAATGGTTGGGGAGAGATGGTGCTTTCTCTGAAGGTTAGGTTAAAGTAGGAATTGTTTTATATTTTATTTTTTTATTTAACCATAGTTTTATTATAATCACAGTTTCGTTAACACTTAAATAATTTCCATATTTAATTTTTATATAATTAACACGTCTTTCATCACATTTTTCTTCACAATAAAAAAACTATTTATTAAATATAGAACAAATATAAATGGTACAAATGAATCAAGGTATGAACATAACTGATTGGTGCTTATGATAAAAGTAACTAATTGTTTGAAAGTCGACTGTTTACATTATATGGAATAAATAAGTTTCTCCGTTGACATAAATGAAAAAAATCATCCTTATAAGACGGTCTATGCACTATGATTAGTGATTCGCCATAATACAATTATGATATTTAATACATTTTTATTTTATCGTCAAAGTTGTCTATTGCAATAATAATAATTATATAAAAAATCCTTTATAACGCTATAGCAATATAATCTTAACTATAAAATTGATCGTTTTAAAATCACCTCTTATTTTTAACAATGTAATATCACAATAAAAATTATCATAACATCAAAAATATTAAATAATCTCTTCTAAACAAAACTATAAGAAATTCATTATATTCACTGTTAAATTAGTCATTTATTCACTTGGTCCTATTTACATATTATTGTTTAAGTATTAAAAAGAAATAAATTGTCCCAAAAAGCATAATTCCTGTTTTGCTATAGCTCAGGGTTTCTCAAACTGGGATTCGCAAACTTTTACAGGTCCGCCATTGTACATCAGGTTATTCGCAAAATGATTTTAAAAATACTAGCCGTATGATTGAACAAAAAAAAACTCACTAACAAATCATCAATATTAGCACGCAGTTGAGATTTGCTAAAATTGAGCTGCTAAAACTAAAGCTGAAGGCCAAAACAAAATAAATGTTCTTGTTAAGAAGCCGGTTTACAAACAGGGGGTTAACTCTGGGAACTTCTACGGACGTACATGAGGGCCATAAGTTTGAGAAACACTGCTATAGCTGAATAACTAGTCTGGGGTAAACACATATTTATAATCGTCGAAATAATAATATTCAGTTTTGGGTTTAATACGCAAAAATATTCGATCGCTTAGATTTACATTCCTACACTAACTATCGATCTATCCGTTCTATTAAAAAACTCGAGTGCTATATTTTAAGTCTCAAGTAGCCCACCGTGTATCATATTAGTAGAAAACGTTTTGATAAGTCAAAAGTAAAATTACTTGGTATTTTTTTTCTTATATGAGTGTAGCCAGCTACTTATTTTTTTAATTTATCGGCTATTTATTTTTTTGCCCATGTACTAAAAGAAAACCTATATATGTACATTTGCAAGTAATTAAAAAAAGTTCAATGTTATCGTCAACACATAAAAAAATATATACAAAAAATCATTAAATATTCATTCATCAAGTCATCAATTTCTATTTCGGTTAATTAATTTCGTCACAATAACTACTGGTGGACTACTTCATCAATACTTAAGTCTAAACACCCTGTTAACATTACTCAAATATCACCCTTAAAGTCATAGCATTAAGGTATCTTTTGTCAAAACTTGGTCATGACATGTTTCTCATTTTCAACTTTTCCGTTGCTCTTTTGTGTGACCAACTCTTTCTCTCTCAAGGCGCTGTTCCGGATGCCGTAGAAGAAGTAAATCGCGTAACCTGAATAGACAATTAGTAGTTTAAATTATCTTGCTTCTTATTAAAGCTTAGTACTATTATAAATGTTGAAGTTGAAGGATGATAAAACTCTTGAAGATATTTTGATGAAACATTGCAGTAATGTCAGAATAACATTAATTACGTCGCTGAAGGTGAGCACATGCTATTACACGTTCAGACAAAAAAATCTGCTGTATTATTTTATTATTACGGTGATGATGATGTGTTGAAGAAGTCTCGAACGCAGATAATTAATATAAAAAATCTGAAGAATTTAAAATTGTATTTTAAATGTCAAGTATTATACTTAAATCAAACTACTGTTGCTCAAAAGCATGATAATGCAAATAATATGTATTAAACTTTAATATAAAATAAAAAAATTCGCGACTCAGCGGAATTCGAACCCGCATCTTCTATCATGGGTCGTTTGATATTATTTCCCTTCTTCCTTGCACTAAAATAGTATAGTTCTTTTCCTCTATAGTGTTCTGTACTGATCAACTCACCGATCGCGAGCCATATGATGAACCGCACCCAGGTCTGGTAGTCCAGCTGCATCATGAGGTACACGTTCATGCACACGCTCAGGTACGGCACCAAAGGTACTAGCGGCACCTGGGACACGGAATATTAGGAAATTAATATATATTTACTAGCTGAGCCGGCGAACTTTGTTCCGTCTTAATGGCAATAAGGTTTTATTATTAAAATTGCGACTGTAATTTGAGATTTAAACTATCCTATCTCTCAAGTTGTATCGAACTGCACATGGTGTGCGAATTTTATTATAATCGGTTAAGTGGTTTAGGAGTCCATTGAGGACAAAAATTGTGACACGAGATTTATATATATTAAGATAGGACCAAATTATATTAAAAAAGACCAAGTACATGATTCGAAAATACAGGATATGAAGAAAATTATTTACTCCAATCCACGGTTAAAAGGATATTTGATCTAATGGGAATCAGTGATTCTTTTTCTTTTTTTTATACATATTTGAATAGAGGAATCAGCTGATTCCAAATATGTATATAACTCAAAATGTCAAAAAATGACAGATAAAAAAAAGCCTTTCAACCGTATGGAATATGGAATGGAATAGATTTTTTTATTTTTGTTTATACTAGTCTCTTAAGTACATTAATCCTCTTGTAAGTGAAATCCTTTCGCAAATTTGAATATTCTTAATTTCCATTTACCATCTCTGTTATACATGTAGTAAAAATAAGTATTTCTTCATAAAACGAACTGGTTTCTAAATCAATTAATTTTTTTCCGAATAATATCCAAAAAACATTTTCCAATGTCCGATCACAATAATATTTCCTATCCTCCCCTTATCTATATATTAAGTAAAGCGAAAACTTCTAAACATTTTCACGAAAATTCGGCGAACGGAGGCTGAACCTTAATGAAGAAGCATAATAGAATATAGTTAATATTTATGAAATATTATTTGCAGTAAATATGTTAAATAATTTAAAATAAAACTTTCTCACGCATTTGCCCTTGAGATGTAGTGAATAGATTATATTAACTAAACATACTTACTTATTAACCATACTATGTAACCTAATTTGTACCTATTTAATGTACGATCTATTGGAAATAAAGTCAGTATCTATTCAGCAGTCTCGGCTTTCATTCCTCTCTCAGGGCACCACATTACACCCTACTACATGAATACCTTTGAAATAATACTATCAGTCACAATATTGTCTGATGTCAAGGTATTCAAATACTAAAAAAGAAAATGAATGGCTCTCCCCTTCCCCATTTTCGACTCACCTTAAATGTAAGATGCTGTACATTAGCCCGTGGCTGTCGGCACAGCACAACCAACAGTAGAATTAACACGATGCCCGCGCAAATTGCTCCCACGCCGCCCTCCGCCCAGCGGAGCAGTGCGCATGTTGCCAGAGCTACAATAACTGCGAAAATAAATTGTTCATTACGATTAAACAACTTAAATAATTGGCCAAGTGCGTGTCGAGCCACGCGCATGAAGGATTCCGTAGTTTCCCTCATAATATACGAAAATATATTAATTTAATCTTTAAAATTTACTTATATTTAACAAATAACATATTTATCTTAACAATTTTCAATGAAATTTGGGTGAAATTATATTTTTACTTTCATCGACTATATCTCGATAACTATAAAAGCCTACATAGCCATGATAATTTTCCTTTTAAATTCATTATATGTACTACTGTCGTGAATTTTTTCATATTTTTAGAAGCAGTAGTTTAGT